>JAGKTI010002681.1:26000-42108 GCA_018397915.1 Birgus latro | reverse complement strand
CTGTCATACTCAGCATGTGACACTAAATCATTATTACTTAATTAAATTATCCTGAAAATACTATATTCATGTTACTTGATTTGGATATTGTGGTGGATAGGAAGGAGTGTGGCTCTGATCTGTGGGATTGTGTTGGTCAAAATGATGTTGGGCAGGTCTGTGAGGGCTTCAGTCAGTGCTTTAAGACAGTGTCACGCTAGGTATTTCTTCAATGACTCCGTGAACGTAGTGGGAACTGAGCCTGATAAGTCCTCGCCGGAATTTAAGGTGAGAAGGATGCCGGTGTTTGGTGTGGCACAGTGGAGGCACTGCGCCTGCTTATCAGGGTTTATCATGGCATTGAATTTAGTTTCATTTACCACTGAAATATCTTCTAATACAGGTAATAATTAAGCATAGTTGCCCAGTATTATATGGGTATTACACAAACCAAGGACAGACTACTGGTACTGGAGAGATCCCTTTAACAAATGAAATTTTAAGACGAGGGGTGAATCCCCCGACCTGGGACCAATGGACCTACTATTACTACTACTACTATAGCTCTGCAGGGCAAAGAGAGATCCTGGGTGAGCACTACATCTCTTACCAGAAATACGCTAACCTGGTGTGGGATCGAACTGCCAACCCTTTGGTTGTGAAGCGCGACCACCACCACTGATCTATTCTGGCCTCCTTTATGACGAGGATTATCTTTTATAGTTGTATAATATTGGTAATTTATGGTGCCTAAATTCTGTGGATATAACATGATACCAGAGAGCACCAAGGTAGGTTTGTTGATGTTGGCATTAGCATCATGTAGTGTTGATTTGTACCTGAAAGTCAGCTGTCCCCATATAGTTGTAGTTAGTTAGGTTAGGATAAGTTAAGGTTAAATGTTTACAAAACCACAACACTGGATTCTCAAGAAATAATAATGTGAATCAATGTTTTGAACAATCCTCTGTCAACTTTCTGCCGTGATGATTCTTCCGCAGATAAACGAGAATTGTGGAATTACTGTTGTGGTGTTTGACCTTTGGAAACATTAACCCTAACCTAGGCTTTTTTTTTTTTTTGAGGCTGAAAATAAACAAAGGAATAAATTTCAGGCTATTGTAGGCATTGACCTCCTCATTTTCGTGCATTAACCTAACATAGATCAGTGTCATTCAAGCCTGATTGAGACCAATTTCCAATCTTTTAGACTCAGGTCTGTTGAGGCCCATGTCAATAATTTCAGGTCCAGCTGTCTGGTAGGTCAGTCACCATCATCATCATCATCATCATTGGCATCATCACATAGCAGCCCATTTTCTGTCTAGTGGACAGAAGAATCTTGCAACTAGGAAAGAAGAATATTGGGTACTTGACAACAGTACTTTTTCTTTACTGATAAAAAGTGTTTTACAGGAGAATGAGGCACGCATGTCAGGTTTGGTGGAGCAGTTACGGTCCCGGGTTCAGACTATCACCCAGGGAGGAGGGGAGAAGGCTATTGAGCGGCACAAGAGCAAAGGTAAACAACTGCTGAGATCAGTAAAAAAGATAAATTATGTTTCTCTGTTGTTTTTTGTTTAAAGGTCCACATTATGTAGCAACAAGTAGATCAATTAAGGAGAGGTGGTGGTTTAGTGGTGAAAGAAGAGGTCTGGTGTTCAAAAAGATATGGTACTGTTGAACCAGTTTCGGGCAGGGAATACAGTAAAGTTATTACTGTATCTGAATTTCATCAAACAGATTTTACAGATTTTTTGCAAGACCTGTTAACATGTCATAAAAACATCCCTTCTAGCCTAATACCATATACTGTAGCTACTGTACCATCACACCTTTCTTGAATGAGATAGGCCTAGCATGTATTCAGTATGGAAGATGGGAGTTTGCAGTGAATTGTTAACATGAATGTGTTTGGCACATAGGCCTGCTGCACAGCAAGTTGACAGAAAAGGGAGTTTCAAGTCTATTCCCATAGTCAGTTATGAAAAAAGAAAAAAAAGTAATAGCTTCTCCCCAGGTCCCTGCAAACTTGATTTTAGGACAGTCCAGGATTGGATGGATGGATTCATATTTGGGTTTTTGACAGTGACTTAGATAAATGCATATTCACCTTCTGGTGATAAAAGTATGGTACAGAGAGATGTATTTGGGATTCAGTTAAATATAAGGGCATTAGCTATTAGCAAATTTGCACCAGTTTTGGAAGACTGACCACATTCCCCAGATCAGTGAACCCAGCATTTTTTTTTTTCCTTCCTGAGAAGATGAATGCTTCATAATTATTTCATAAAAGTTCAGTTTCTTTTTTGGACATACCTCGTATGATGCATAAACAGGGGATTACCGTATTTGAGCTGCAGTCAGTTTTGTAGATCCTCCAACTTTGACTGTGACTGATTCTACTTGTGATTTACTTTTTCCATGACTCAGCCAGACAGAAATCATATATTCATGCCCTAGACCTTCCAACCCTGTATTTGCAGGCAGGATGATGATAATTTTTTTATAATAAAGCTGCATGCCTTAAACAGTAAATTTCACTCTATGACATTACTTTAATATTTCAGTATTTTATTAGGGAAGATGCCTGGTGGTGAAATTCAAGGGGTTAAACAGGTTTAAATCCCCAAGAAGTAGCTGGATATTTGGGTCACATAATGTCGCCAGGGGAGTAGGTATGGCACCTGCCTTAATGTCCTGAACAGCAATAGCCTTGCCTTGAGCCCCTAAACCTCAGCAGGGGCAGGAGTCACCTGACTGTTCTCTTAATATTTTCTAGAGGAATATTAGGGTATTGTATCCATTCTAACATTTACATTTATTAAATTGGCTCATGTAACATCCAAGTTGTGTATTATATATGTCTGAATTTTTCCCCAGGTAAAATGCTGGTCCGAGAACGAATCCTTGAGCTTATAGACCGGTCTAGTAGCTTCTTGGAGTTTTCTCAACTGGCTGGCTACAAACTATATGGAAAGGAGGAGGTACCTGCAGGAGGAATTATCACTGGAGTTGGCAAAGTGGCAGGGTAAGGCAACACTTATGACTGTTATTAAAACTAAGCCATTTTATGGTAGGAATTATTGCTGGGGTGGGCAAGGTTCTAAGTCTTCACAGAAGTTTATCTTAGTTTGCCCTGATGAGGTTTGGCAGATGGATTGATACCAGGAGACAGATGAGTTCAGACAGAAAGCTGGTTCATGATGGTTCACTTGAGGTGGCCAGCACAGTGACGGATTTCCTTATATCAGGTCATTTTCCTCTCTTAGAGCAAGAATGCAAGGCCATTCATCCCCGGAGGCTTAGTATGGTCCATGTCAGTGATGCAGGAAGGCAAGATCTCAGTGGAATGCAAGGGCACAAAATGACAGTGACTAAACTTTAGAAGCACCAAGGGCAAACAGTCCCAAAGTGATCAAAAGGGCAAATGAGTGACAAATTTGGGCACGAATAGGATATAAAGACTTCACTGCCAGATATAACATCATCATGAGTTTCCTTCATGAAAAATGGGTAAATATAACCAGTTATTATGGGACTTCATTGCATTAACTATGGAATATTTCAGTGCTATGTCTTGTTATGTTTGACTAGTACTGTACTGTAGGAGAACCCCACATAAGCAGCTGCTTATCTGTGGTTGATGAGTCTGCTCAAGCAGATTGACAGGGGTTAAGCATCAACATCATCAACAAACTGACTCACTGAAGTATACAGGGAACCCGTAATGGGTCCACTTTTTAATGTACGGAGGGGTCTCAGTATTGTACAACACACCAGGTAAATGTGGGTAATATTAGAGTAGCTGTTTGTTTCACAGTCCCCGCAAAATGCTCTTCCTTGGTACCCTCTAGCACATCATTTCCATCAAGAATTATGTGGTATTGATTAATGTAGGTATTTATTTTTGATCCATAAAATGTTGAAGTATTAATAACATGTACAGTGCAATAATGATGCTATACAGTTGATGGTCACAGAAATATGGAACTGTCAGGTTATTAAAATAGTGTTATGATAGAACTTCCTATTTATTGACTACAGAAAGATAGCTAGTGGTAAATTTTTAGTTTATCATTCATTGTGGTGCTGACAAGGAGCCTACCTTTTTCAAGGAAGAAGGAACCAGAGGCTAGAAGCCAGCAAGATTGTTTCCCCCAAGAGAGAGAGAGAGAGAGAGAGAAAAGGCCAACTTCAAGATTAATTCATTTGAAATGCTTGAATGTATTTCATTTAAAAGACAGGTCATAGGCAGAAGGAAATACAGACAGAAGAATGGTGGCATTGCATCCTGAGCGGAGTAGATGTGTGTCCACCCAGGAGTCAAACCTCTTTGTATTTTCCTGCATCTTACTGGGGGAAGAACCCTGGTTCAACCCTTGCAAGGTGCCATCTACCACAGAGGGGTTTCTGAGCCATGTATGGTGTATTGTACTTGTTGAACAGCCCTACAGAAACAGTTGCTTACCTGTGGTCAGCAGGCTTGCTCAACCAGCTGACTGGGATTAAACAACAACAACATGAACAACAATTAATTCTTTCATGTTATGTGTTATTTTAAGATAGAATTTTATGGGCCATAAACATATGTACAACAGGGCCTCATTATGTCATCCCTAATTGGACTGGTAGGCCAGTGATATAATCGAACAGTCTGAATATTGAACCAGTGCTGAAAGAACCTACAAAAAATACAATGCCAGTAAACTTTCACTGTCCTTCAGTAGGTGGAATAATCAGGTGAAATTTTTTTTATTACACCTAAGAAGTTACATTTTGGTGTATCTATCTATCTATTGCCAGACGCCTCAGTCCTGCACGGGGTGGCCACAAACAAATCGCCTCCATGTCGCTCTGTCCCCCGCCATTTCACTACCCCGCTCCCAACTCACACCCCCCTCTCTCATGTACCTCTCCACTCCACCCCTCCATCTCATCCTCAGCCTCCCCCTCCCTCTTCCCCCCTCCACCCCACTCACATGCACTCTCCTCGTCAGTCTTTCACTCTCCATCCTCTCCACATGCCCAAACCACCTTAACTTGTTTCTCATAACACTTCCTATCACTTCCACTTCCACACCACAAAGCTTCTTCACTTCCTCATTTGTTAGTCTGTCTCTCCATGTGACTCCACATGCTCCTCTCAAATAACTCATTTCCACTGCTCTCACTCTTGACTTTTGTCCTTCCAACAGGGTCCAAGCTTCACTTCCATGAGTTGGTATCACAATACTGTCATGTAACAACTTTTTCACTTCCATGCTCACTTCCCTGTTTCTTATCACTGCTTTCAATGAACCAGCAACCTTCCTTCCCTGCTGCACCCTTTCGAGCACTTCACCCTCCAGACCTCCATCCTTACTCATCACACTACCCAGGTATTGAAATGCACTCACATTCTCCATATTCTCCATATCCTTCCCATCCAGTCTCACTAGAAGACCATCACTTTACTCTTCCCTACATTCACCTTTAGATTCTGTTTCTTACACACTCTCCCAAACTCATCTACCAAGCCTTGCAGCTCCCCTTCATCTTCACTCAACAACACAGTATCATCTGCAATCAACAGTATAGGGAGTTTCCAAACACTACCCACTCTCACTAGGGCCGCTCCAACATCCACTGCCCGACCTTGTATCTCTCTTATAATCCCATCCATTTACAGATTGAACAACCATGGTAACATGACATCCTTGTTTCAATCCAACCTTCAAATGGAAAGATTCACTCAGTTTGCCATCCATACGCACTGGGGCCTTAGCACCTTCATGCATACTCTTCACTGCCTTCAACAACTTCCCATCCACTTCATATATTCTTAATACTTTCCACAATCTTTGTCTATCCACCCTGTCATATGCTTTCCCCAAATCCATGAAGGCTGCATACAACTTCTTTCCCTTCTCTAGAAACTTTTCCACTAAAAATCGAAGAATGAATATCTGGTCTACACAACCTCTTCCCTTCCTAAAACCTCCCTGTTCTTCTCCAACTAATTCCTCTGTTATTTCCCTAACTCTGTCAGTAAGTATCCTACCATATACCTTTCCTGTTACACTAAGAAGGCAAATGCCCTTGTGATTACCACACACTTCTTTATCCCCTTTTCCTTTGTACAGAGGAATAATTATACCTGACTTCCAATCCTCCGGGACTCTGCCTTCCTCCCACGCCAATGTGCACACCTTCCACATCCATTCTGTTACTATCTTTCCCCCATGCTTCAGCATTTCACCACACACTCCATCAATTCCTGGGACTTTCCCCATTTTAACTTTCTTCATTGCTTCCACCACTTCCATCCTACTGATTTCTTCCTCTCTTCTCACAACCCTCCTTCTCCCTGCCATTCCCCAGCTACTTATACTTGCATTACTTTCATTCTCTATGTTCAACAATTCGTTAAAGTGTTCTCTCCATCTGTTCACTTTTTCTCCCTTCTCCACTAGTAATCTACCATTTTTATCTTTCACACCCCCACTAACTTCGTTGGTACCCTGTGTAGCTCTCTTTACCTCTTTCCTGAACATTTTCTTACATTCCTTCCACTTTGCACTCAAATTCCTTCCAAATTCTTGATCCACTCTCTTCTTACTCTCTCTTACTAATCTTTTCACCTCTCTCCTCCTCTCTACATATAACTCTCTTGTCTGCCTCTCAGCTTCTTTTGGTACAACTGCTAAATGCTTACGTAGAATATTCATATTATAATTTGTATTTTTGAAGCCAAACATTATTCTCTGGAATCCAAAACAATTGTATACTGGATTATTAAGTGACATGAATCTAGGGGTTATGTTTGTACATTACTGTACTGATACTCGTATTTTACTAGGATGAAATGAATGGTACTTATTTATTGTAAATTAAGATTTTGAAGTAAGTGAGACCTGGAGAGCAGAAATCTGTAGCGTTATGAGGTGAACATAAAGAAGTCTGTGTGAATTACTGATGGCAAGTGAATACAGACATTTCTTTGTTGATATAACTCTAAGATGCTAAGATAAATATAAATATATCAGTAAACATATGGCATCAGCTGATTCTAGTTCATCTGTCATTAAGTCAGGTATGAAAGTTTATTTTTTACTGTAATCATACAGGTGTAGTCAATGTAGACTGTATTATCTATAGATTATGAATATTAACCTGCCAGAGTCCACTGTCACCAAGGCAGCTGTGTGCTAGTAGGTGAAAGGCAATGTGCTAAGTACCTTCCCCACAAAATTCTATGTGCAGCAACCCTGGACTTTGGAGAGTTGGGTTGTACCACATACATTGTTTGTTCAGATAATATTCCCCACCTGTGATCCCTAGTTTGACTCTTTGAGTCAGACCAGGAATACTGATTTTCATCCATCCATAATCCAACCTAGTACACTATTTACCCATCAGGAATGTAGGGACTAGAGGCTAGGCTGCTCATTCCAGACATTTAAGGTGAGAGTGACTAATTGCTCCTCCCTGAGCTGGCATCATGTGAGTTACAAATCCCAGCCATCCCTGAAAATGAGACTTTTGTGGGCCACATCTGATTGAAGCACCTTAACTCATTATCCTGCTAGTCCAACAATTGTAAGAGGGCAATGGAGCTGATGCTCAACATCAGTACACAGCATAAAGCCTTCCTTCCTCTTTATCTTCCTATGTGCAACAGAGACACTTGTGAACTCTTGTGACAGGGAAGAGGAATACTACTAACTTATTCCCTGTATCTTGTAAGTGCTAAATGAAAAGGGCACAAGTGTAGGGTCAGAAATGTTTGCTGTTTGAATTAGTATTGTGTCTGTGGTAACTCCACCACCCAACACTTGAACTGCAGCAACCTTGTACCTCTTGTGGTACAGAGAGTAGAATGTGCCAGGGGCCATTCTTATCTTTTTATGCTATCTAGAGTTCATGGATAGTAAGATATACTAGACAAGTATATAAAGTGAGGTGGATGGAAGGAGAAGGAGAGGGGAAGCCGAGAGCAAAATGGAAAGATGAAATATGAGAATATGTGAGGAAGGGTGGTGCATTTGGGAAGAAAGTTTGCTACCCAGTAGTCTCTGGAGTCATTTTGCTTAGACCACCCCTCACTTTATGTGGTGCCAGCTAATACAAATTGTACATGTGTACATACAGTGCACCCCCACACAATTTGAACATACACAGGGTGAATCACCTACAATGCGAGGTCAGCCCAGAAAATGCTTATTTTTATCTAATGTGAAATCAGCGAATCGAACTTCCCAACATGCGAATCGGCTGTATGATTCCAAGGCAAAGATTCTCTCTGTTACCACGAGTGTCAGGCTGGACAGTGCGAGTCAGTCACACAAAGGCAGGTGGCTGGCAACCAGCCAGATTCAAAATGGCGGGCAGCTGGCAAGCTATCTGCATGCCAACTTCCAACATTCATGGGTAAACAGACACTTCTCCTCCATATTGCTGCGAGAACACATGTTGTACCTCGCATCCTGTGATCTGTTTTAGCATCATAGCAGTACTCACCTGTTCATCATGGTCTCAGCTGTCGACTTTGAAGGCTTTATGGCACCTCCAGGAAGCCTCGCCAGTGACAGCTGGGAGCCCTGCCCCGCGGGGCAAGAGTAGACGCCTCGAGCTTCGTATACCCGTCCCCGTCCCTTCTTAACAAGCCCGGAAGTCACTTAAATAAAGGTACATGGTGTTCTATTTGATGTTTTATTTGTTGGTCCATCTAGCAGTACTAATAGACAAAGTATTAGCAGGGTAGAGTTGGCTGGAAGGGTACCTGAAGACCAAGCCCTGGATGGGCTGTCCACCATATACCATTTTTCCCATAAGTTTGTTGGTTTACACCATGCAAGATCGAATTTGAGGGTTTCTGCCACCCATAAACTCGCACTGTACATGTACACAGTGTAGCATCACTGTCCTCTCCTGCAGACAAGACTGGTAGTGGACAGTGATGCAACAGTAAAGAAGGGAAGTTGTTACCCAGTGTACAAAAATCCACAACTTTTCTCTGCAGACAGTGTCTTATCTCTGCTTCCCTCCTCTCCAGACAAGACTGCATGATAGTTGGCAATGATGCAACAGTGAAGGGAGGCAGCTACTACCCCATCACTGTCAAGAAACACTTGCGTGCCCAGGAAATAGCTATGGAAAACAACTTGCCCTGTATTTATTTAGTAGACTCTGGTGGCGCCAACCTTCCCCGACAGGCTGATGTGTTCCCCGACAGAGATCACTTCGGCAGGATCTTCTATAATCAAGCTAGAATGTCCTCGCAAGGCATCAATCAGGTTGGTCACTGTGATTACAGTATGTTACAGTCAGTTCTTCATTATAAGTAAAGGATGTCTCCAAAACGTCACAATTTTTTTTTCCATTCAACTGATACTGTATACAGTATTAGGGGAAATTGTTAAGTTAACTTAATAGGAGGCAGTGTAACTTTAATAGGCGATATGTTTTTCTCTGAACTTACTAGAATAGACAATAAAGGTAGCTTAACATGAAGAAATGCAGTAGACTTTATTTTCAGTCAGTAGTGTATTAAAAAAATCCCATATTTTCCATACAGTAGTAGTAGTAGTAGTTGTTGTTCCCTCGGCAGTCTAGCCGAACAGCCCGGAATCCTTAAGGAAGGCCACGGCCGAGACCGGGCTTTCCCACAGAGCTGTCAAGGAGTGTGTGTTGTGTTGTTGGTGTAGATGACTGTGTGCAGTGCAGTCTTCCATGATGTGCTTCATTGCATGGGGTGCTGTGTTACATCCTGGACCCAGTCTCTTCTGATAACTTAAGAAGGCTGGATGATGCCCACATCTCTGCCTGGCCAGGTGGACTCTGTCCTCACGAGGGAGATAGGATTCAGAAGGATGGATATCAGGAGGTCGTGCATGCTGCTGTGTGTTGTCTTTAAGTGAGTGAATGGAGCGGCAAGTGATTCGAGTATGGATGTGCTTCTGGAAGCTGGTCTGAGGCGAGCGGGAGGGAAGAGATGACAGTATTTGCGTATGATATCGTGTGCTGGGTGTTGTTTTGATGTTCCTTGGTGTGTGTGGATGTGCTGCCATGTAGTGTAGTGAATGTTGTGGGTTTGTAGAGGCTGCAGCAAGAATTTGGGTGCCCCTTATGTCTAGATGATCCTTGACTTTGAGGACTTTGGTTTCTTGGTGTAGGTGGTCTGTAAGTGTAGTAGCTGTGCAGCCTTTGATTATTTTTAAGGCCTTGTTTTGTATGGTCTGAAGAGTGTTATAGTGTGTTTTAGTGAGGTTAGGAGCCCAAGCAGGGCTTGCATAATTCATCACTGAATGTATATATTGTTTGTATACTGTGGTGGTGGTTTCTTTGTTGTGTCCAAATGTTGTTTGGGCAAGTGACCTCAGGGCATTGAGTCTAGGTGTTAATTTATTTTTGATGTTTGTGATGTGTTGTTTAAATGACAGTGATGTATGTTACACCAGGGATTTTGGGTGTGTGTGTGTGTGTGATAGGGGAGTGTTGTTTATGGTGAGGTGTGGGATGTGACTGTGTTCTGCTGTCCAGTTTGTGAGAAGGGTCATTGTAGATTTGGCTGGGGCTGTTTTGAGTCTGTTTGTAGTGAACCATTCGTGTAGTGTGTTGACGTAAGGTTGGAGGATGTGTGCAGCTGTGTTTGTGTTTTGGTGTGTACATGTAAGTGTTATGTCGTCTGCATAGGAAGCTATGTGTATCTGTGGTGTGTGGGGTGCGGGTATGTCGTGCATGTATAGGTTAAAGAGTGTAGGGGACGAAATAGATCCTTGGGGGATGCCATTTGTGAAGTTTCTGATGTTCGAACACGTATAGGTTAAAGAGTGTAGGGGACGAAACAGATCCTTGAGGGATGCCATTTGTGAAGTTTCTGATGTTCGAACACTGACCAGCAAAAGTTACATGTGCACATCTGCCTGCTATGTAGTTTGCCAGCCATCTTTTTGTGTTATTGTGCATGTTTGTGTTGAATATTTTGTTTGTGAGGTTGTGGCGGGAGATGGAATCAAAAGCTTTACTAATGTCTAGTGTGACAAGGAGTGTTCTGTGTGGTGGCCTAGCTGAATTCATGCCATCAAAAACTCTCTGTGTAAGGTTTGTAAGAAGAGTGTTTGTGGAGTGTAGTGGCCTAAAACCATGTTGTGATGGGCTAGGGGGGGGTGAGGTGTAACTAGTTGTAGTACCAGTCTTTCATTGACTTTGGAGGGGGTGCAGAGGTATGATGGGACGGTGTGAGGAAGGTAACATGGGGTCTTTGTTGGGTTTGGGGATAGTGATGATAATGCCATGCTTCCAGATGTTGGGTATTATGTTGTGTGGTGTGAGTAGCTGTAGTTTGATATGTTGGTGAGTGCTTGTATGCCTTGTGGTCCAAGGTGTTTAAGGTGTATGTTGCTTATGTTGTCTGGTCCACAGGCAGATGAGTGTTTGAGGTTGCTGATGATGTGCTTCGTTTGGTTGTAAGTGAAAGGTGCAAAGTCTGGGTCTGTGGGGAACTGTCTCTTACGTCGGATGATACGTTGGTCGTCACGATGGGAGTTTAGGTGGCTGACATGTGAAAAGTGATTGATGAGAGTGTTTGCTTGTTGTTTGTTTGAAGGTATGGTGTCTGTTGTTGTGATGGCAACATGTGATTTTGTAGTGCTGCTGTTAGAGAGTGTGATGCTGTTTAGTGTTTTGTAGAGTTTGCTGGTGTTTGTTTTGTGATCAAGTGTTTGGAGATAATTATTCCGATTTAGTGTTTGCTGTTCTGATATTTTATTGTTTATCTGAGTGTTGAGTTCTTGTATTTGTTGCACTGTGTCATGTGTATGAGGTGCTGGGGAGTGTCGTAGTGTGTTCCGTTTTCTGATGAGGCCTTGAATTTCTGGTGTGAAGTTGGGGTTGTGTCTTTTTCTGTTACCTCTAGGGATGTGTCTTTTGTCTGCATTTTGTATAAGTGTATTGAAAGTGTGCACAGTGGTGTTGATGTTTGTGATGGATGTACTGTTTAATGTTTCAAGTGTTGTTCTGTTTCAGTTGTGAAAGCCTCCCAGTTGGCTCTTATAATTAGTGTATGTGTGTCTGTGGCCAGCTGGGGTGATTCTGGTTTTGGTAGTGATGATGATTGGGAGGTGATCTGAGCCTAGGGTTCTGACCACTCTCCAGGATGTTGTGGTACCTGGGACTGTATGTTGGCTGAAAATGGCAAGTCATCTTTATATTTAGTAGTAGAACTAATAGGCAGTCATTATAATTTGCTGAGGATTTACCGGTAATAGCAAAAAAAGAATGTCAGAGAAAGTTACTTAAAATGAGAGCTTACTGCATGTTGCACAGTCTCTCTCTCTCTCTCTCTCTCTCTCTCTCTCTCTCTCTCTCTCTCTCTCTCTCTCTCTCTCTCTCTCTCTCGTCATTCTTTTTCAGGAATAGTTATCAACAAATCTTGTGGCAGTGTCTTTAACCTGATGGTTTTGCAGCAAAACAACAGTAAATTGAATTATCAGTGACTTGCATATGTCAGCCTTGGATACCTAATGGTGGCCTTCTGCACTGTTTGACCTTCAGCAGCCTCTCTGTTCAGTCCCGTATCACTAAGTTGAAGTTCATACTGTATGACTTCGTCCCAAGTTGTCTTCGGTCTGCCCTTTGCAACTCTACCCTCAGCGTTCACACATCTTACTCTCTGCACCCAGTTGTCATGTTATTACCAGTATTAATTTCTGTCAGTCATTATGACACACTTTCTTTAACTATTACACTGACATCCATCATTAATCTGGATACACCAGATAATTTTATTGAGTTCAGGAGAGAGAAGTTGAATTAGAACAGGTTAGATATAGTAATATGTCCTGTGGAGCCTAGTGCTTTGTGCATACTCGGAATACTGTGGGATGAAGAAGCTGCAGCTGAATGTGGCCCATGGGGGTCCAAATTCAAGGGATGATTGGGGTTTGCCTCATCATCCACATGATGCTACTGGGGGATAGTAATTGGTCACTCTCGTCATAAACTGTCTGGACAGTGTAGCCTAACCTTGAGCCCCTACACTCCTGATGAAGCAATAATGGAGTGGATTATTACTTGAGTAATCTGTCAGGAAAAAAAATGTAGCTTGAAAACTTCAGGTTTAGTATGTTGTGGAATTCTAATGATAGCAGATATAACTGGGGCAGATAATTAAAGTACAAATTACTGTACATTGTGTTACAATTCACCATTATTGTCATTGTGTGATCTTTTCATTCTTCTTTACCTTGTTGCTTTTTACACTTCTTCACTTTTACCCAGGTACTCCCTTTCATGCAGTACATCCTCATCTTAAATGTCAGGACAAACTTGCCTAGCCCTGGGCTCCTACTCTCCTCATGGGGCAACGTAGGGTTGTACAATTGATGATGGATGGACCTCCTCTTTTTTTTTAAATCTCTTTTTCCATTCATAGTATTTTTATTTCTCTTCCATTCCCACTGCACTTTCCACTTATTTTCATTTTCTTCTCTCCCCAAAGATAGCAGTAGTCCTGGGCTCATGTACAGCTGGTGGTGCATATGTTCCTGCAATGGCTGATGAATCAGTTATTGTGCGACGGCAAGGCACCATCTTCTTAGGAGGTCCACCCTTAGTCAAAGCTGCCACTGGTGAGGAGATATCTGCTGAAGACCTTGGTGGAGCAGACTTGCATTGTGGGTAAGTAGGCAGGGAAATTTGCTGCATTTAGAACCATCTTCATATAGGCTAGCAGACTTCCTTAGCAGCTCTTCCTTATCAGTGTAATGGAGGGGAGGAGATATCAACTGAGGATCTTGATATCTTGATAGGTCAGATTTGCTTTGTGTTGTAGGTAGAGGGAGTTAGTTATTACAATAATTGCAATATTCTTTTTGACTAGGAGGTTTCCATAGATCTTTTCCTTACTAGTGTAATTGAGGGGAGAAGATAAGAGCTGAATGAAGTGGCACACTAGTTTTTTTTTTTTTTTTAATGAAAGTAACTGTAAGTCTTTAAAGGATTGATGGGATTTTCAGAATTGTGCCGTTCTCCGGAGGTTGGTTGGAACACTTTCGATATTATTGACACTCACATAATGGCCACCTATGGCAGCTTGTGCTTGTTGGGTCTGTCACCCATTGTTTATTTTTTGGAACTTTGAAACCCCCAAAAAGTTTATACACATACAGGGACCCTAGGGAATGTTCCCACAAAGTTTCATCAAAATTGGTTCATGCTTCTACAAGGAGGAGTTGGACAAACACACAAACATACAGACAACAACTGTCTGTTATTATATAGATGACTAGGCAAATTTATTCAGCTATAGAAAGCACCATCACATAAACCCTCAGCTGTACCTGTATGGGACTCCCTCATCTCCATATTTTCTGTCCCAGAAGCATCTACAGTACAGTAAAAGTTGTGTAATCCAAATTGCAGGGGTCCGAGGGTCTTTCGGACTACTGTATTGGGAGGGACCTTTTAAAACATTAGAAATATGTACATGATCATTTAATAAACACTGAAAATTATGTGAGTTATTGTTTTATTTATGAGAAATGCATAGAAGTGTACATGAATAGTTGCAGGCAGGTACATCCAGGTCCAAGGGCAAGTCCAAACCAGATAAATCCTTAGATAAAGCCCAGAAAAAATTTGAAAAAAAGCCCCCCAAAATTTGAAAAAATTTGTCTTGAAAAATTCGGAGTATTGGGATATTAAGATTATTGTTGGTCAGATTGGAGGACTTTTACTGTACTTTTGGATTACATCTTTAGTCTTACTCTTTCTCTTGGTGATACACTTCTCTGAGAGTGACATCGTTCATTTTTGAAGGTTCCAACATGTTTGCATGTGCTGGCATTGGTCATCTAATGGCAGCTCTCCATGCTGCTCGATCTCTGGCAGCTTCCCTTTTCAGTCCCATATCCCTGAGGTCACACTTAATGACCTTGTTCCAGGTCTTTTTTTGGTGTACCTCTCACACCCCTACCCCTAACATTAACCCTACACCTCGGGGTTGTCGGAGGTTTTCCGTGCCATTCCCGTGGGGATATTCGCGCTCCGACTGACTTTTTAAAAATATTTGCCAAAAATCAGTTATTAGTCCTAGAATATTATAATTATATATGCATATGGCACATACATTCAGCTTTCTCCTGGGATGTTGTTTTAGCACTCGTCGACTACCGTAGGACTTGTGGAGACTTCTGAAGTTGGGTAACTAAGTCTCCACTTTACACTTCCCGACATCCCCTAATCTGAATACCACTGCCAGATATTACCACTAGAAACACTATTCAATTACAGGAATCCCTCCAATATCCGTTGTAATAGAGCCAAAGGCATGTCTGAATATTGGTTTTGTCCGGATATTGGTCCTGAAGCTCCAGCACTGGTTTTTCATGACCCTAACCCAACCTAACCTAAATCAGAAAACTACCTTCCTACCTCCCTAGTGGACATGTATAGCACTTATTTAGGTCCCTTTTCACATAAATAATGCACACATAGCATGAATTTATTGAATTTTAACCAAAAAATGATTTAGAGGTGAGTGAGTCATAGGAGCTCAGAACTTGCCAGCATAGTATAAGTAAGTATCGGACATGGAAATCATCTTTTCTCACATTTTATGCACTAAATTATTGGATACAAAGCATCAAATACAGTAAATGATGTTCATTGCTACCAGAAAAATGGTTAGGTTAGGTTTGGTTAGGTTAGGTTAGGTTATGACCAGACATGAAATTCACTGCTTCAAGCTTTTTCATAGCTGGTGCAGTTAATAACCATGCATGAAAGAATTAAATTAAAAGCAGGAATTATGATTAACACAATGTTAGGTTAGGTTAGGTTAGGACCAGACATGAAATTCACTGCTTCAACCTTTTTTCTAGCTGTTTTTTCTTAGAACCATGCATGGAAAAATTAAATAGCAAGCAGGAAATTATGATTAACATTTAGGGTAATTTTTTAACACATGTACAGCATGATGAAAACAGGTTAGGCATGAAAATCTTTATGGTAACCATAGGTTAGGTTAGGTTAGGACCGGACATGAAATTAACTGCTTCAACCTTTTTTCTAGCTGTTTTACTTAAGAACCATGCATGGAAAAATTAAATAGCAAGCAGGAAATTATGATTAACATTTAGGGTAA
>JAGKTI010002681.1:0-16571 GCA_018397915.1 Birgus latro | reverse complement strand
TCTCTGAAGTCACGTGAGAGGGCTTCAAGCACCATGATAAACAACAAGGGACTCAAAACTGACCCCTGATGCACACCAACATTCACGGGAAACTCATCACTCAAAGCTCCATTCACCCTTACCTGAGTGTGAGCACCCACGTACATGGCCATAACCACCCTAACCAGCCACTCTTCCAACCCTAGCTTTCTCATTGCCCACTTCACCACCTCTCTAGGGACTCTGTCAAAGGCCTTTTCCAAATCAACAAAAACAAAATACAATTCCCTTTTCTTGCCAATATATTTTTCCTGAAGCTGTCGAACAATGAATATGGCATCAGTGGTCCCCCTGCCTGGCATAAACCCAAACTGCATCTCATTGATATTCACTCTTTCTCTAATCATACCTTCTAGAACTCTCTCCATTACTTTCATTATCTGATCTAAGAGCTTTATACCTCTGTAATTTCCCCTTTCCAGGGCATCACCCTTCCCTTTGTACACATTTACAATTACACTCTTCAGCCAATCATCTGGGACAACACACTCATATATAATCATATTTATCAGGTCAGTGACTAACCTCACCCCAATATCTCCTGAGGCCTTCAACATTTCAGCAGTCAGCCCAGACACACCTGCCGCCTTCCCCACCCGCATCCTGCCTATTGCCTCACTCACAGTAGCAGCGTCAATCAAAGGCCAAGGCCCAAACACTGGATCAGCTGGCTCCAAACCTTCCCTATCCCAATCAAACTCCTCATTCAACAACCGGCTATAATGCTCTCTCCATGCATCTTTAATATCCTCACTGTTCACCACTACCCTTCCTTCATCATTCTTCACACACTGCTCGCCTACAATGTCCCGATTATCTCTCTTCACCTGATTTGCCACCCTAAAAACCATATTTTTCCTTCCTTCATGATTTAGATTATCAAGTAAAAGTCTCTGTGACTCAGACTTCACCCTGTATACCTCTCTAGCCCTGCGCTTGGCAGCCAAGTACTCCTCCCTGTTACCACCCTTCTTCCATTCCCGAAAAAGCCTTCCTTTCTCCTTAACTGCAGCTTCTACACCCTCATCCCACCACCAAGTTACTTTATGTCTTGGTGGGCCTCTTGTCCAACCACATATTGCATCGGTAACTCTCAAGAGGTTGTTCTTAAGGGCTCTATACTGTTCATTAACGTCTCTATCTACGGCTTCCTGTTCAGCCACCACTCTCCTCGTCTCACTATAAAAGGCATCCCTTACTGATTGGTTTCCCAGCTTCCATATTTTCCTCCTAGGTATATATGTCCTCCTTCTCATCATTCGTTCCTTAAGCACCATGTCACAAATCAACAGTTTGTGCTGCTGCACACACTCCTCGCTTCCTATAACTTTAACATCTCTCACTAATCTCCTATCAACCCTCCTGACCAGAAAATAATCTATCTGACTACTATTTCCCCCGGACTCGTATGTAATCAATCTACTCACTCTTTTTCTAAAATGTGTGTTGCACACAGTCATGTCCATAGCCTCCCCAAACTCGAGTATTCTTTCCCCTTTCACATTCCTCACACCATATGCACATCCTCCATGGACTCCTTCATAACCTTGAGCTGCTTCACCAACATGACCATTTAAATCCCCTCCCAGAACCACTACCTCATCATCACCCATACCACTTACTACACATATTAAATCATCCCAAAATCTATCCTTCTCTGCATCATCCAATCCTACCTGTGGAGCATATGCTGATATAACTGAAATCATCACCCGTCCGATCAAAATTTTCACTACTATTATCCTATCACTTACTCTCATGACATTCATAACATACTCCACCCATTTCTCCGCAACCAACACACCCACACCCCCATATCCGTCAGTTCCCCCCTGCCAAAACAGTTTATAGTAGCAATCCTTCCCAGCAATCATTCTGGCTGATCCACCCCTGTACCGGACTTCCTGCAAACAAGCCACATCCACCCACCTCCTACTAAATGCCTCAACAACTTCCCCCGCTCTTCCCCTCAAACTTCCCACATTCCACGAGCCCACCCTAAACCCCCTGGGTGATTTGCTGTCCTCAGGCTTGCTTTGATGTATGTGTTTGTGCTTGGTCATAGTCGGTTTTTCTTGATGCCTGACGTGGTTTGTTTGGCGATACCAAACTCGTTCACGAGTTTTCCTGGAGGAACACCAGCTTCTAGTTTATCCAGTGCAGTAATCCCTCTATTTTTCGGACTCCCATTATTTGGATCCCTCACTATTCAGACGTCGTGGGCTGTCCACCCCCCAAAATGCCCAAAAATTCGAAAAAATTCGATAAAAATCCGATTTTTTTGGGCCACATCAGTTTGAATTTCCCGCGCACGCTGATCGGCTGTGTTTACGCGCGTGTCGCCTGTCTGTCCATCCCATTTCCCGCTTTGCTTCTGGCTCGTAAACAGCTCCGACAATGGCGACCGAAGTGATTGCTTTTGTGGTGATACCCTACCTCCTGCAGGGCTTGATGCTGCTCTTCACCTTCTTCATCATGTGTGCGATGATGGCCCCGCCTCCTGAGAAGAGGAAGAAAGTGGCTCTGACTCTGGAGAAGAAGAGGCAGGTATTGGAGAAGGTGGACGCCGGGTGGCCGACGTTACGGATTCGTCATGAATTCAACCTCTCTCGCTCCACCTTGTTTGATATCAAGAGCTCCTGAGACAAACTACAGCAGTACACGGCTGATTTCGCTTCAAAGACCAAACGAAACGTGGAGAGGAAGGTGATGTTTACTCCTAAGTATGCAGACATCGACCGGTCCACGCTGATTTGGTAATTGACAACAACATGCTGCTGGTGTGTTGGTACGTGGAACGGAGCTGAAAGCTGCTGCTGAGAAGTTCGCAAGGCTGCAGGACTCGTCACTAGACCACACGGGAATTTACTGTTATGTACAGTGCAGTGAAGTGATGTGATCCCACTTATATAAAAAAAACGTTGTGGAAAGTGTTGGTGATTGTCAATTGCAAAGGTGTGTCAGGTGCAAGGTCTTCCTGTCAGAGTCTGAGATGATAGAGTGGGTTATTACATCAGGACGGCAGCTTCTTTTTCGTAAGTACCCTAACTTCATCAAAATTCCTTGTTTTGTTCTTTCCATATCATTAATCTCATGCATAAACTGTGTGCAAGATGATTTCCATAATGATTTTCACGTCTAACCTGTTTTCATCATGCTGTAAATGTGTTAAAAAATTTCCAGAAATGTTAATCATAATTTCCTGCTTGCAGTTTAATTTTTTCATGCATGGTTTTTAAGTGCACCAGCTATGAAAATGGTGAAAGCCAGTGAATTTCATGTCCGGTCATAACCTAACCTAACCTAACCTATCCTAACCTAACCTATGAGTACCATAAAGATTTTCATGTCTAACCTGTTTTCATCATGCTGTAAATGTGTTAAAGAATTTCCAAAAATGTTAATCATAATTTCCTGCTTGCAATTTAATTTTTTCATTCATGGTTTTTAAGTGCACCAGCTATGAAAATGGTGAAAGCCAGTGAATTTCATGTCCAGTCATAACCTAACCTAACCTATCCTAACCTAACCTAACCTAACCTAACCTAACCTAACCTAACCTAACCTAACCTAACCTAACCTTACCTATGATTACCATAAATATTTTCATGTCTAACCTGTTTGCATCATGCTGTAAATGTGTTAAAAAATTTCCAAAAATGTTAATCATAATTTCCTCCTTGCAATTAAATTTTTTCATGCATGGTTTTTAAGTGCACCAGCTATGAAAATGGTGAAAGCCAGTGAATTTTATGTCCGGTCATAACCTAACCTAACTTAACCTATGATTACCATAAAGATTTTCATGTCTAACCTATTTTCATCATGCTGTAAAGTGTTAAAAAATTTCCAAAAATGTTAATCATAATTTCCTGCTTGCAATTTCATTTTTTCATGCATGGTTTTTAAGTGCACAAACAATGTAAAAGGTGAATGCCAGTGAATTTCATGCCCGGTCATAACCTAACCTAACCTAACCTAACCATTTTTCTGGTAGCAGTTTACATCATTTACTGTATTTGATGCTTTGTATCCAATAATTTAGTGCATAAAATGTGAGAAAAGATGAATTCCATGTCCGATACTTACTTATACTATGCTGGCAAGTTCTGATCACCTATGCCTTACTCACCTCTAAATCATCTTTTTTGGTTAAAATTCAATTCATTCATGCTTTGTGTGCATTATTTATGTGAAAAGGGACCTAAATAAGTGCTATACATGTCCAGTAGGGAGGTAGGAAGGTAGTTTTCTGATTTAGGTTAGGTTAGGTTAGGGTCATGAATGACCAGTGCTGGAGCTTCAGGGTCCAATATTCGGACAAGACCACTATCCGAACATGCCTTTGGCTCTATTGCGTCGAATAATGGAAGGATTACTGTATTTTCACCTCATCTGCAATACTTAGTGTTACATATATCCTTTTAGCACCCTTATTCACTGCAGAAGCTTTAAGGGACCTGGTAATGAGGATTAACTTTTGAAATACGGCGTAAAATTATAAATGGTCGGTGAAGTAGTTGATGGAACGAATGCTAGCGTGTGTTTAAACAGGTGCCCATGTTGTGACCTAGCGTGATCTGAGACCAAACAAATGACAATCGCTTTCCACGCTGATAGTGAAAATGACTTTAGAATTATTTTCAACGTGTTTTTTGAGAGTATTACTGTACAGTATTTTTAAATTTTGTCCGAATTAACCGAAATCCTGATTAAAGGGGTCCGGACCAAAGAGGTTCTACTGTATATGGTTGTGCGAGCTGGGAATAGTTGACTGAGTGATCACTGGCAACTCCAAAGTTTGTGAACGCACCCATTGCACTACTCCAAATGCATCAGTAAACAAATGAAGCTGATTGCTTGTTAGCAAATGCAAGGTGGCCATGGAATATTTATAATTATGTTCGTGTATTTCCATTTCGATAAATAATTTAATGCAATATTATTTTCCCCGTCAACTTACTCATGGATGTTAAATTGACTTCCCCTCTCCCCCTAATCACTCCTTGCCAAATCTTGGCTGTGCATGATACGTCAGTGCACATATGGTGGGAAATACAGCACTTATCGTTTAGTTTCGTTTTTGAAGGCTCCAACATGCTTGCATGCGTCGGCCTTGGTCACCTAATGGCGGCTTTCCACGCTGCTCAATCCCTGGCAGCCTCCCTGTTCAGTCTCTTAACCCTTAAGTCACACTTAATGACCTCGTCCCATGTCTTTCTCGGTCTACCCCTCCCAACCCCTCCCCCAATATTAACACCTCTCACCCTCTGTACCCAATTATCATCCCCCATCCTCTCAACATGTCCAGACCACCTCAGCCTACCTCTCCTCATCACAACACCAATACACTCCAGTCCCATCCAACCTCTCAACTCTTCCATCGTAAACCCAGCCCCCCCAGGCCTTGCACGCAGGGACGCACTGCACATCCACCTAATCATTGTCATTTCTGTACATTTAAACCTGCGAATATCCTCTTCCTTTACTGCCCAGGTCTCACTACCATACAGCATCACACTTCTAACACATGCTGCATACAAAGACCCCTTAGCACGTAAGGAGAGTCCTCTCAATGTCAGGAGAGGCAACAGCTCCCTGAACTTCTTCCAACCACTTCTCACCCTAGCAACCGAGCTAACTCCAGCCCCACCTCCAGCACATAACATGTCTCCCAAATAACAAAACTCCTCCACACACACACACACACTTATGGTGTGCAGATTAAGGTAGATCAGGGTATTGACTCAAAACATATCACTCGTAAATTCTTATTGAAGATTAAGTTAAATCAGGGTTTTCTCTTACATACCATGTAATATCAGTCATACCGTATATTATTGCAGGTAACAGTTGGTGAAGTAAAGGAGCCACTGTTTGACCCTCATGACTTGTATGGCATTGTGGGGGACAACCTGAAGAAGACCTATGATGTGAGAGAGGTCATAGCACGTGTTGTTGATGGATCAGAATTTGATGAATTCAAGGTAAAATTTATAAGGTGCTCTGTATAAAGTATCAGTTGCCTATAGTCTGTGTTTATGTGGCAGGACTTGGCCACCAACAAATTCAATACCAAGTCGTGGTTGCATGAAATTTAATGAGCTGTAGTTATGAGGTAGGAATAAGTATCCTTTGTTACTAGTTAAATTTATCCTCCAGTTTGACTACATTTGGTCATTAATTGAGCCAAAAGGGATTAGGGATCTTTTTCAGGTGAAAACATTCAGTTCTTATTGTGTTGTTTTGGTTTTCCAGTTAGTTGAACTAACCATTGATTAAGCTTTTAAAGCAAGCATACCTCCTTAGCTGAATGAAATTGAGGTAGTACAGTATCCTGAATAAAATCCAAAAGTATCACAACCATCATTTGCAGTTTAATTCTGATGAGCTTCATCCTTCTAAGAGTGATGTGCCTTTCTCAGCTTTATGAACTTATTAGGCAGTAGCCAGAATCAAAATCATTTAGTGTTACCAGAATCATATAGTTTTCAACCTATCTAGTAGAGATTTGAATATTAAATGTCTTTGTTGTGCATTGCCAGTAGATAATTATGGATTATTTTCATTTAAATTGACGGATGGTATAGTAATCACTATACTTTGAACTGTATCAGGTACCTATATATACAGTGTATGGGTTGGTGTTCATTGTCAAGAATTTTTTTTCCAGTAAAATAAAATACAGTGCAATATATATGCTGTATGTCTGAGCCTGTCATGATTATACTGTATGCAACTCCTTGCATATGATTAGTGTTAAGACTGAATAAATTCATACAACAGTAGCCAGAATGTAATACAGAAAGTGACATCATACTGAAGATGTTATTAGATATCATTTTTAATCCTTCCACTGTGAGGGATCACTCCTTAGCTGAATCATCTCAGGCAGTAGGCAAAATATATTACTGAAGGTGTTACCATACTGAATGAAGTAAGAAGATATTATTATTTTTATAATTGGTTGTGTTTTGTAATCTAAGGAATAAAGTCTTGAGTCTGTGTAAATATTGTGCATTACTGTTTTTTAACTGACTGTCATTATTAACCATTGTAGGATTCATCTAGTTTTTCTATATGGAATGGCATGTGAAAGCCAAATGCTTGTGTATTTTTGTGTGTAGGAAAAGTAACCATTGTAGGATTTTTTTTTTCTTTCCACAAAGGAACAGCCTTTGAAAGCCACCTGCATATGTATTTTTATGTTTAGGAAAATTATTTACCAGTAATCTATGCTATCCCCCACAGGCCCGATATGGAGACACCTTAGTGTGTGGCTTTGCAAGGTTATATGGGTACCCCCTTGGCATTATTGGCAACAATGGTGTGTTGTTCTCAGAGTCAGCTCTAAAGGGAACACACTTCATCCAACTCTGTTGTCAACGCAAAATACCTCTTCTTTTCCTCCAGAATATTACAGGTTAGCATGGAAGGTGAAACTGGCCTAAAGATTTTGCAGATAATTATATATGGGAAAGATTAAGTAGTTGTATGCAAATACAGTAAGATAGAAAATATGTGTGAATCAAGCAGTAGCTACTAGTTAAGTTTAGTATTTGCAGCACTTAAGTAAAGGAGTTCAGTGAGAAAGATTTGACACATGTGGGGACACCCACCATTCACTCAGTCGATGTACTCATGCCTACTGAAACATAAGCTACTATGCAAACACAGGCCACCTTACACCAACACACAGTGAGTCTGAAAAACAATATTCTCTACGGAGGTAGTCCTTTCCGCTTCATCGCAAGGGAATCTCCTTCACTCCAGAACAGTCAGGTACCATTATCAAGAAAACAAAGAACTCTACAGACACATGACCATATGTACCAGCAACCTACACCTGAAACATTTAGGACCACATAGTGTCTAATCCCTAACAAATGTTACTACAGTACTCATGCACATTGTAGCATTCCCAACATTTGGAAACATGGAACAGTCCTCTCTGTACTTAAACCAGACAAGAACCCAACACCCCCATTTTCATACAGACTTATAATACTGTTAAGCACACCATTCTGGATAATGACTAATTCTTAACAGAGTCACACTTCATGTCCTCCCTGCTCGTTCACAGTATGGGTTTAGAGCACTAAACTTGATAAATACCTTACTAACCAACCTCACACAGCCCACATCTAATGACATCAACTCCCTTCCCTAAGATCCACACAGTGTACACTGATTACAGCAGTAGACATTAGAAAAGCCTTTGATGCCTTCCCGTGAGACAGACAGATAACCAAAATCGACAACACGGATATGGAGAAATACACCATCTCAGACTTGCCAACTAATTATCTTGTCTACAAACAGATGTTACCTTCTTGGCTAAGTCATTACGAACATGAACCTTCCCTAACGAAGTTCTGCCTGGCTTCATTCTTTAATACATGCATTATATTCTCACACCCACAACTGCTCAGAAGCATCACCTCATATGCAGATAATATTACCATAACAGCCACACGCCACATCTCAGTCACAGTTTGCATATTGCAACAAGACTACCTCTCAGCATACTTCATATGTGGGTTGAGGATAACAGGCTGATGATCAATCGAGCCAAATTCTCCACCATACTCCTGACAAGCAGCAATTATGAACACAGGTACACCCAAAACATCACACTTAACAGTGTACCTGTACCACACATGCCC
This sequence comes from Birgus latro, assembly GCA_018397915.1. Taxonomy (NCBI): domain Eukaryota; kingdom Metazoa; phylum Arthropoda; class Malacostraca; order Decapoda; family Coenobitidae; genus Birgus; species Birgus latro. The sequence continues at coordinate 7,866 of JAGKTI010002681.1, read as the reverse complement.
TCCACTAAAATCTTAAGAATGACGTACAACATTGAACTCGTCCTCAAGGGTCATGTACACAACATCAGTAGACAGTGCACTCCCAGACTCAGTGCACTTAGGACAAATACAGACTTTGGACAACAAAAAGAAACACTTCCTACTCAACAAACACCATATTAAATTTAAATAAGTGATGTCTAGTGCCGTGCCTCCCTGACGGGCCCCCATCCTACCTAACACCTTCTACAGCGCCATAGACACCATACAGAACAGTGCCGTAAGCATCATCACTGGCTGCATCAGTACCTCTCCCCACAGTTCAGTTGTACTTTGAAACCAATCTTTCCTAATAGAAGATATCTTGACATGAGAGGGCACACAATTCTATGCAGCAGGCTGTGCCAACATGACATCCCTGTCATTATATGACAGACCCACATGACAAATAGACACATAAAACAGTCACCACATCAACATTATCAAACTCTCTTGAACAGCAGCCCACCTACAGACATTCCAACACTAGCAGTGAAGAAACACCTACATACCTATTTCATGTTCAGAGTTGTACAACACCTCCATCAGAACACTACTACTACAGGTCACTCCTCCCATCTTCCCCTCCCACATCCACCCATCAGAGGTCCGTAAACAAAACTGATTGAGTTCACCTAGCTGGACTTAGTTGCAGCCTTCCTCACGTCCCAGCTTAGATTCTGGGTGGGTGAATCTCAGATGACACATACCCCTCTTGCTGAGTAGGCCCACACATCGTAGCCCACATTATTGAGCACTGCACAATGCATGCCTCTTTAATTTGCAGACACAACATCAGTGGTGTTGGGAACCTATGGAAGAACCCTGTAGGGCAGTTTCTCACCTGCAATCAATGGGTCTGCTGGACCAGGAGTGACCAGGGTCAAGCAACAACAACTAGAAGAACCACTGATTTTTTCATTTTATTCTCAGTACCTGAAGATGATTTTATTCATAATTCTCTTAATATTAATAAAACTTGCCCGGAGATAGTAAAAATAAACAGAGGCAATGCTGTGCTGTTGCAACTCTCCATCTGACCATGCATATACCCCACACCTCCCTACACACCTTTAAACCAATTGCATAACAGCCCCCCCCCCCTATCTTTTCCTCTAAAGGTGGGCATAAGGAGAATACCTTGAGGACACACAGCCAGGGTCCTTCAGATTCCTTGCACAGATCACACTGAAATGTCTGGATTTTTTTTTTCTCATTATTTAAAAACTACTTAAGACTGATTATTCTACTATGAAAAGGCACCAGTTCACTATAAGACACATAACTATGTGAAATTTCATGACTACTGAATACTTTCTGAGTTCTGGCCCGGAAACAAAATCTCTACCCCCAGCCAGCTGCCCTGCCATCGAACTCTACAGATGGAAACCTGTTGATCCAACAGCACTCTCCTTCGACTTTGTCAGATGGAGGGTAAAATAGAAAATATTTTATTGGCTTGAAGGAGTTAATTTTTAGAAAAAAATGACACAGAAAAATGAAGGATTGTCTATCTATCTATCTATCTATTGCCAGATGCCATAATCCTGTAAGGGATAGCTATTTGACTTTGAGTTATTTGTTTTACAGGGAGGGGCACTAACCCTCCACCAACCCACTTGTAGACACGTAGGGAGCACGTATGGTTTGGTTATATGGTTACCACCCAGCGTTGTAAATGGTTTCTTGGCTCACAGGAAACCATTTGGCTTGTCACTCAATGTAAAGCCACCTGTAAAGGAAAGAAAAGCAACAAGAAGTGATAGGAAAGATGGGAGAAATAGGAAGAGAGGAGGACAGGCATAGAAAAAGAATGATAAAGGCTGTAATCCCCAAATTATTTGATTGTACAATATAGCAGACAAGCAATTTAGGAACTGTTGCAGTCTCTTCAGTTGAACAATAAAAAGAACATTTTTAAATCCCTGCCCTTTTTTGCAGCTTTGTTGATTTATATTTTGTTAACGTACAGGCAGTCATCGTTATATATCAGGGATGTTTTTTTTAAATATCACATTTTTCGCACACTTGGTACCATTAATTTGGGGAAAATGGCAAGTAATTATTATAGATGACAATGGAACTTCAATTTGCAGTTGTTTTCCCCCCTTAGTGTGACAAAAAGTATATCAGCAGAGGCTTACTGTAGCAGAAATACTGTACTGTAATAACTGAAGTAGCAATTCCATGTTGCAGGGTTTATGGTGGGCCGTGAGGCAGAAGCAGGTGGTATTGCCAAGAATGGAGCCAAGATGGTGACGGCAGTGCCTTTGGGTAAGTATTTCACATTTTAAATTATTGTGTAATTAGTAAATGATAGCTTTATATATATATTTTTTAATCAGTTTGTCATTTTAATTGTACTTTATTAATATACAAGCATACTAGGCTAAACCTCTACTTGTAAGGAGGATTTTGAATTCTTTCAGTCACTCTACGTAGAGAATGGTGTGATTACTTTCTAGTAATCTTATTTTCAAATACAGTATTTGACAGTCTGCTCCTTTAGTGATCATGAGCCTAACGGCACTGCAGTGACTCATTTCACCTCATCCTGCTTTGCCAATTTATGTAATGAGTGACTTTATAACTACAGTTCAAGATTAAACCTTACAATAATGTACTATCCACATTGTTGCCTACAGCATTTAACATACTTATACTATACATGACATTTATAAAACTGTGAGAGGCCTTTTAATACCACTTTTTTCTCAGCTCATATTTATTATTCATGTAAAGTAGATAATTGTGGTTTATAATTGATTCTGTTCACATTTTCAGTTTTAAAACTAACTGTTTCTTCTGTGCTGTAAAATAATGGCATGGGTTTTGGTCTGGTCTGGTTCCAGTTACATAGGTCTTGAAGGCTAATTCTATTAATTTTATGAGTAAGTCTGGAAATCCAATTTCATAGGTTATTTGCCATGAAATTTCATTATATTCCAAGATTAGAAAGGGGAAAGTTGGGCCAAAAAGTGAAATTAATAACTCTCTGGAAAAGTGTGGCTGTAGCCTCCTGATTCATTTCTAGTCTGGTAGGCCATTCTGGTGAATTTTGTTCCACTTGTGTGGTAAGGTCCCAGCTCCATAAATAATATAACATTGAAGAGATAGGGTTATAGTAAACCAGTGTGTAAGTACAGTACTGTTTCCTATAACCATATCATATACAGTTCTAACCAAGCACTCTCCCTCTCCAGGCCACGATACTTGTACATGTGGCCAAACAGCAGGATAAGTGTGATGGGTGGAGAACAAGCAGCAGGGGTATTGGCACAGATCACTAGGGAACAGCGACGGAGGGAGGGCAAAGAGGTGAGAAAACTATTAAAACTGGGTAGAAGCAAGAGGGGAGGGAGAGGGGATATAGGAAGAGTGATGCATAGATTGCAAACAAATGAATGAGAGAAAAGGGAAGGAAAATGTCATGTATGGAACATAGAAAAAGGAAGGTGAAGATGGGAAAAACATGAGCAAGGCATAGATTTATTGGTGTACAGTATTGTCACAGATCCTTGAGAGCGTCAGTGCTGATACTCTTTTATAGGAGATGAACGTGCTTGATGAAGAGTTATATCCATATACCTAGGCTGCTTCCCCCAAGAAAAGGGAGGTAGCCGAGACAGGTCAACACACTACCAATTTACTCATCCACTCATACACATTCATTCGCATCTTAGCCCCAAAGGGGAGAAGGGACAGATCCTCACCGCACCACACCGCACGAGGGTCAACTACACAGTGCAGTCAGTGACATCCGCAGCAGGGCCCGACAGCAAAGCTGGTTTACCCCTGCCACATCATAATGGATCCAGCCCCTTACCTGCACCTGACCTGATCAACTGATCAGACAAAAAGCAGGAGAATATCCCCTCAGGGCTGCGTCATCATTTATTCATTCACAATTTTTCTCCATTCATTTCTATCACGCACAGCCACTCTTCCTTGCTCAACAGACAACCCTCTCGCATCCAACGCTCTCCTCACACTGTCCATCCATCCTATTCGTGGTCTTCCTCTCAGCCTTACACCTCTCACATCAGATCTAGTTATCTTTTTCACCAATTGCTCATTATCCATTCTCTCCATATGCCCAAACCATCGCAACACCCTCTGTTCAACTCGATCAGCCATCTCCCGAACAATTCCAGTTCTCCTTCGCACTTCATCATTCCTCGCTCAATCCATACGCGTCACTCCACACATACTCCTCAGACACCTCATCTCCATTACATTCAAACTTTTCCTCTCTGCTACACCCATATTCCATATTTCAGCCCCATATAATGCAGTCGGTACCACAACACCCTCATACAGCCTTCTCTTTACATCCATTCTGAGTGAACGACATCCAAACACTTTTTTCATTCCTCCCAGCACCTTTCCAACTTCATTCATTCTAAACTTCACTTCTGCATCTATTCTTCCATCCGTAGCAACATGTGACTCTAAATACTTAAAACACTCAACCTCTTCAAGCAACTCACCATTCAAAACTATATTCATCCTCCTACCATCTATCAACCTCGTACACTTCATCACTTTACTCTTATTCTCATTTATTTTCAGTTTCCTCCTTTCACACACCCTTCCAAACTCCTCTACCAACTGTCTCAATCTCTCCTCTGAATCAGCCACCAGTGCAGTATCATCCGCAAACAGCAGCTGCTTCAGATTCCACTCTCTACCATCATTCACCAGACTCAGTCCTCCATCTAACACTCTTGCATTCACCTCCCTTACAACACCATCCATATAAATATTAAACAACCAAGGCGACATCACACATCCCTGCCGCAGCCCCACTCTCACGTGAAACCAATCACTCACAGTATTTCCCACTCTTACACACGCTCTACTATTTACATAAAAACTTTTCACTCCTTTTAGTAACCTGCCATCAAGCCCATTCAATCTTAAAACATTCCACAAAGCCTCCCTATCAATTCTATCATATGCTTTCTCTAAATCCATGAATGCCCAAAACACATCCTTACCTTTTGCTAAATACTTTTCACACACCTGTCTCACAGCAAACACCTGATCCACACATCCCCTCCCTCTCCTAAAGCCACACTGCTCATCACCAATCACTCCCTCTGTACCCTCTCTAACTCTCTTAATTAACACTCTACCATACACCTTACCTACCACACTCAACAGACTTATACCTCTAAAGCTAGTACATTCATACTTATCACCCTTACCTTTATACAATGGGACCACACAAGCACTTGCCCAGTCAATTGGCACCATACCTTGCACAAAGCACACATTCAACAATCTTACTAACCAGTCAACAATAGTCACTCCACCACATTTCAGGCATTCCACAGCACACCCATCCATACCTGCAGCTTTCCCTGTTTTCATCTGCTTTACTGCCTCTTGCACTTCCTCCATCGTGATCAAGGATTCATTCAACTCTCCCAACACATCTATTCCTTGCACCCTTCCACCTGCCACAATCTCAGCCTCTCTTTCCTCCTCTACATTCAACAATCTTTCAAACTACTCCGCCCATCTTTTCCTTACTGCATCCATCTCAATTAACATTCTTCCATCCTCTGCTTTTACTCGCACCTCCTTCCCAGACTCTCCCTTTCGCACCCTTTTCACCTCCTTCCAAAACATTTTCTTATTCTCCTGAAAATTCTCAGTCATCCTCCTACCCCACCTCTCATCTGCTGCCACTTTAGCACCACGCACAACCCTTCTCGCCCTATATACCGTAAAGAATTATCTTTTTTAAAACAGCTCCAGGTGTAACCATGATAGATCACACAAGCAAGAGAGAAATTTATAGGAACTTTGGAGTGGAAGACAGGGACATGATACTCAAAGTGATTGTAATCTATAATTTAGTGGCTGTTATAGTGGACTTCTGGTATTATATCCTATGCCTACTACATCATAACCCAGATACAGTACTTAAAAAGCTTCTTTTGATATCATATGCTTATCATAAGTTACATAGCCAACTGATATGTGTTGTGCCAGTCAGCATCTCAGCTTAGTGATACAACAGCTGGTGTGAGTTAAGCCACACCCACAAGCAACCCTCTGACTGGCCAGAGTGGAAGAGAATTTTTTTTTTAATATGTTTTTCTTTGTTTATTTTTGTCTACAAATGAATAAATAAATTAAAAAATATGGTGTGGAAATAGAGTGACATAGTATAATGATGGAAGTTAATGTAAAGGAAAAGGTGTGTCTGGAGGAGCAAATGAAGTAAGCTATATAAGGAAAAGTAATGTGGAGATGGCTGTATTGGGCCTTCCTATTTCAGGGGCTTCTTAAAAAGAAGTAAAGCATCAGAGATGATGATGAGAAATACTCTCCAACTTCACATGCCCGTAGCCTTGCTCGGTTTGACTGTTATTGTAATATTTATCTCCATTACTCTCTAGTCTTACAAACTGTTGGATACTCACACATGCTGTAAAGAGCTTAACCCCTTCAGTTGGGTGGCTTTTTATTATACCTACACTCAGATGGTTATATTCAACTTAAGAGAGCTTTTGGAACTGCAGGGGTGAAATCAGACACTATCACTTATTGTCTTGGTGCTTTCCTAAGCTGAATAAAATTGTCAGGTAGCAGGAAGAATGAAATATAAAAGTTTGCCATCATATTGAAGGGTTAATGTTTATAATCATATCCCAGTTTCATGCAGTAAAATGGAAATAGATGAAGAAGCTGGTTGCACTAAGCTCTAAAGTTTTTATGTTGTTTTTAAACTTACTCTCTGACGAGGTACAGTATTGTGTTGTTTTATGGGAATGGTTATACTTTGAAGTAAATTAGCAAACTGTGTGATAAATTGGCCTATAGCACTTTTGTATCCACAGTGGACAGATGAGGAGGAACAGGCACTAAAGGATCCAATCATCAAGCGCTTTGAAGCAGAAGGCTCCCCATACTACTCCAGTGCACGGTTAGTTCCACATTGCCTGCTTTGTTTTGGATGATGATGAAAATGGTAGCTCTGCAAGAAAAGTGATGCCAGGGATGATTTGATTTTGAGTTACTGTACCATCAGACATAGTATTTTGTGTAAAGTAACTGTTCATTTTTATTTCCTGTATGTTCCAACATATATGTCTGTAAGTTTTCACTTACCAGAATAAAAAATAAATAATTTACCATATCCCTACACCAGAACACTCACCTCGTACACCTCACTAACACAATACAGATCGTCCTTCAGCATAACTCCAGGAAGAAAAAGAAACTGGGAGTGCCTGGTTGAAGTGCCTAGTTTTCTGTGGTCCATTTGCTTCATGTCTAGATGAACTTGAGGTTGCAACAGTGACAGTATCAGCTGTGAACACAAGATTAAAATGCCCAAACCTTCACAGTTCATTACATCTTCCATGCCCCTTTCTATAACTTGTGACTTTTCATATTCCTAATTATTTATGACCACATTATATTGAACAACTACTGGGACATCACACAACCTTAAGGTAAAAAAAGCTTATTTTTATGTATATGCAAACTAGAAAAAATAAAAATCTTAATATTCTGGGGGGAGATAGGTTGGTATTACCCTACTGTTTCTTATTGCCACAGATTACAGTAAAGTATAGTACACCTTCAGACTGAATGCATCCAGGGCAGTCACAGGGACAGACTTTAGGCAACAAAAAGAAACACTTCCTACTTTACAGACAATATATCAGGTCAGTGGTCCCCTGTGCCGACCCAGCATGGGCTCTCATCCTATCTAGCATTGCCACAACACTCTGCTGACCAAACAGAACAGTGCTTTACTGGCAGCACCAGCGCTACTCCGATGGCTCGTTTACCAAAACTAAAATCCTTCCTGCTTGAGAATATCTT
>JAGKTI010002680.1:44502-56581 GCA_018397915.1 Birgus latro | reverse complement strand
TGATAAATTAGCTTACGCACTGCCGAAAAGCATACATTTATTATACAATTTACTCTCTCTCTCTCTCTCTCTCTCTCTCTCTCTCTCTCCAGTACCACTTCCACCAATATATTTATCGCCTTACTATCATCCTCACCATCTCCACCACATTCACCATCACCTCTACCTCCACAATACATTTATCACCACTACTGTCACCACCACGACCTGCACAAACACACATCACCACTGCTATCACTACCACCTCCAACTCCATCACTACTACCGCCATCACCAAATACCTCCATCATCACCTTCACCAGTACATTTATTATCACTACTACACCACCACCTCCAATACCACCACTATCACCACCACCAACACCTTCACCAATACACTTATCACCACTGCTGTCACCACTATCTCCATCTCCACCACTATCACCACCACAGCTCTCCACAGTCCGTAGACAGCCCACCTGGTGAAACACTGCCAAGTTACTGGTAAATTACTGCATATTGGCTCACAGGCCGAGGTGCAGGATTCACTAATGGAAATTGATGGCGAGCACGCCCACACACACACACACACACACACACACGGAAATGTTTGGATTCCCTCTCTCTGGTTTCTTTGTGTTCGTTGTTTTACTTGGTTGCCTGAGTGTGTGTGTGTGTGTGTGTGTGTGTGTGTGTGTGTGTGTGTGTGTGTGAGAGAGAGAGAGAGAGAGAGAGAGAGAGAGAGAGAGAAAGGTGTCCCAGTAGATAGCGGGGATGTTTGGGGTGGGAGGGGGTGCTCTCAGGACGATCGCCTCACCACTCAGATTTAGTGGTTGTTAGGCTGTTGCATTCAATTTCAGTAAACATCTGATTTTCATAACTCTCTTTTACTTCGTGTGAGCAATTAATATTCTCATCACTCAGCACCGGCGTGGGGAAAGGCTGTATCATAACTTGTGGAAATAATTCATCATCATCATCATCATCACACCATCATCATCAACGTCATCATCATCATCAGTCACCATAGATCAGCATTCAGGACGGAGAGAGGGCAATTTGAGGCCAAGCTGCAGTAAAACGCGAGTAGTTCCGCTCTGCAGTCAAACCTCCTCCATAGGTATTCAATAGCCTCCAGTCCACAGTCCACGGAGTCACAGCAATTTTAAAAGGATAACTATTTATATACCATAGAAAATTATGGACACGCTGGCTCTCGTCCAAATTAATTACTACAACACAAATCCACAGAGCATGGCCGTATAAATACAAAATTAATTTCATAGTCCTTCCAATCGTAAAATGCCAGCCCTTGTTACAACACAGTAATGGAGTCACACACACACACACACACACACACACACACACACACACACACACACACACACACACACACCTAGTGGTTCTCGTGTACATCGCTGTGTTTTATAAAGTACTTTTTTTTTGTGAGGATAATGGCACACACGGAGTAATATCAGCTGCCACCCCGTCCTCTCTCTCTCTCTCTCTCTCCCTCCTCACCACACTCTCCTTCCTTTTCCCTTATTTCCTTTTCCTTTCCTCTTCATCCCAACTTTTTTCTAGCTCTTTTCTCTTTTTGTTTTCCTGTTCCCCTCCCCCCCTCTCTCTCTCTCTCTCTCTCTCTCTCTCTCGTTCTCGGCCTTAATCCTTTCATTACGAGTCGTATGTTTTCACCTAACCGAACTAGATCACTCCAACATGAATACTATTGTTATTAAATGCAGTTCGATGATGCTTGGTTATGAAGGGGGAACGAGTCTCCTTGGTTACTATTTAAACTCGGCCCTCCAATCTGACTACACTTGTCAGCCAATAAGAAAGGGGTTAAAAATGTACATCTGACTGGTGTTTCAAAGCCTTTTTCAGTTTTCTTTTTGTGTTTTGATCTTTTTCAGCCGGGATTGAGTAACGGTGGCATGGGAAAGGCATGTTTGACACTGGATAAGTAAATAGATAAATAAATCAATAAGTACTTTACATTAGGTTGCTGTTTGCTATAACTCCTGATTGAACTGAACCTAGCTGGCTGTTGTTCAGTCTGTACAGCATTATGGCCTATTACTTGCAGGGAAAAGACAGTGCAAGTCATGTAAACACTTTATTAAACACACACACACACACACACACACACACACCACTGAACATTCTAACATTCTCTGAATTATGTGACACACCACTGAACATTCTCTGAATTATGTGTAAAATAAAAAAAATATGAACTGTATAAACTGCAGACTCTTGGAAACAATAATAAAATGTAAAATGCAGCAAAATGCAATTACAACGATATTTTTTATGTAGGAATGAGTCCACTTGCTTACCATTTTAAAAACTTGAGCCTTTAAATATCTACTTAAAGTAAATCATCATCAACATCATCATCATCATCATCCAGGCCTCCTTTCTGACCTTGGGGTTTGAAAGGAGTCCTGGATGATGATGAATGTCCCAGATATTCTAAGACATCAGTCCCTCCAGATCGCCTTCACTAGTATTTATGTAAATCAGTTATTTTAATGGAATTCTTAACATAAAACAAGAACCATTTATCTCTAGGGAATGCATATACAACAGTAACAGTACTGTCAACTTTGGGGTCTCAGTTCTCCCAGTCAAGTAGCACTTTTTATCAGATGTAAAATAAAACACCTTCTCCGGCTTTATTAGAAGGCACTAGGTAGACAATCTCACCTGGACGCTGACTTCCGTTCTGTGTACCATTTTTGCACTTTTCTTATCCAGGAAAGCCAAGGTTAGTTTAATATAATTTTAGGTTAGTGTGTTAGGCTAATGTTAATCTGTTAGGTTGTTAGATCTGGATAGGTTAAGTCTGGCTAGAATAAAATATGAGAAAAAAAAATGGAAGAATGAGCATCATGTGAAAATTAAACGTAGCACGTAGTGCAAAAATGGTACACAGAACGGAAATCTGCCACCTGAATAATAATCAATCAAAGGAAGCCGGCTGTATGGAAGTTGCAGAGCGGTTATGTACACTAAAAATACAGTGGAATGTAGCTGTGAGGGTTGTCTCACTGGAAGATTTACATGCACAACCATTTACATCACTCAGTCTTTTCTTGGAAGCAAAAAGTCTCACATACTGTCTGCTGTTAGTGTCTATTGATTGCTTAAGTAGGATTTATTTGCTAATACTGTCTTACAATTCACTACTCCAATATTCTTACGGAAGCTTTATTTATTAGTATTGTCTGTGCAAAGTCTCAAATTGTTATTGGGCTATTACTAATCGTGGTGCAGAACATCTTTATATCTTGGGAACCATACTTGGCCATCGGATATAAATGTTGACTGTAACCCTGACATGGTCCTGCTTTAGTCTTTTTAATACAAGACATTAGGTAGCACTGTATCAGTCACAACGATTGCATACTTCGAAATTCCGATAGTAGTCTTTATATCTGCACCAGATCAATATGCATCACGCTAAACACACACACGTTCAGCGATGTGATAACATACCACACAACCCTCACTGTACTTTAAAGTAAGGTGAATGTATTTTATATACCCTTTTTTCCCTTTGTCTAGTACATTTAAGTCCACCTCTTCGCTAGCCTTTTATATAACAAAGTCATTTAGTGAGGTAAGTTGTCGTCCGAATACTTAAAATCTCTCAAATATCAGTGTGCTTTAGCTTGCTTCTCTTCACTGGCCTGGCATATAACAGTAATTTCACAGGGTAAAATGTTATGTGTTTACCATAAATCTCTCACTAATTTCTGTGCCTTAGTTTGCCTGCCACTTGAATGATCCATTCATGACCCACCGCTGGCTGCTGCTCCCGTCGTCGCAGGCCTTGAGCATCGGCAGAGTCGCATCTAGGGCGTCAGGCTTCTGCAGACACCGCCCGGAGTTGACGTGACGAATCGACCCATCCTAAAATTATCACAGCATTTTCGTAGTGATTATTCTCTCTCTCTCTCTCTCTCTCTCTCTCTCTCTCTCTCTATCTCTCTCCTCTNGAGTCGCATCTAGGGCGTCAGGCTTCTGCAGACACCGCCCGGAGTTGACGTGACGAATCGACCCATCCTAAAATTATCACAGCATTTTCGTAGTGATTATTCTCTCTCTCTCTCTCTCTCTCTCTCTCTCTCTCTCTCTCATCCAATCCTTTACCATCCCATAAGGAGTGTATGGGTCCGAGTCTAGGCTACTTGGCCCAGAAGACGAACTGAGGCAGCCTAGAACTTGAAAGCATTTACGAAGTGACTGTAGTTCTCACCATGAATTGCTTCACATTTCCACCCTAAAACATGCCATCTCTCCATCTTGAGTACTGAGCTGTAACAAGAGACTGACACGAGAATATGATGCTAGTCACGAAGAAGTGCTGTGGAAAGGATGTAGAACCACAGTCTTGTCTTATTCTGCCACTGTGCTACGTGAAATGAGCTGCGAAAGGACTAAAATTTGGAAGTTAAGATAAAATGACTAAAACTATTGTGCGGGAAGAGAGAATCAAGAAAAATTGATTGTCTGTCTTAATCAGCCTCACGCAGTGGATAAGTATTGATCTCAGTTCCGTTTCTTCTTCCGACTTTCATTAACCCATAACATCATAATTATCAGAGTCAAGTTGCATATAGACTTTTATAATCTGTTTTGTTAGTTAAACTGTGACTTTTAATGAACTATTACTTTTAACTATCAAAAGTAATGTAATGTTATGAGCTATTGATGGAAAGGAGGAACGGAACTTTTGCAAGGGTCTCAGTAAATATCTACTCACCTGGTCACTGTAAGTCCACATCTGGTTGCCGCCCATCCCATGACACCGCACCAGCTTGACAGGACCGCTGGGACTGGACGCGTCTAGACAGTTATCATCCGACATAATCTGTTGCCTCTTGGTGTATGCAAACACCTGTACCTCAATAAATGGAATAGTACGACAATAAATAAATGAACAAATAAATAAATTAAATAATAAATAATGTTTTCATGGTAATGTTGGTATGATAAAATAACAATAGTCGACATCAGAAGTCCTGTCGCCTTTTCTGTTTTTCTCTCCTTGAAGTTTGAAAACCAATGTGGTGAGTCAGCAGTGAACGACACTAATGACCTGATTTAGCTACATATCAGTGCCATCAGTGTTGATTGCTATGGTTTCACCACACTGATTGTAAAAGTCTGTGGAGAGGAAAACATTAGGGGCGACAGGACTTTTGATGCCGACAGTATAACTACCTGTGATGTAAAGGGAAAATTAATTATAGTAGAACTGAGGTATAATTTTCATACAACAGATATCATTACAATATACTGCTGTGTTTTAAAACTGTAGAGATGGAAATATTACATGAACTCTTCATTAATTTAGTCATTCTATCTATTTTTTTCCCCTCTGTGCATTTGACCAACGAGTTAACACAGAGTTTTAATTCACCAACTCGCTGGCTAACTCTTAAAAACATTTTCAAATATAGTACCAGTAATCCTACTGGTTACCTGGAGGGCATTATCATCCTTCCTCGTGTCAAAAAATAATTTAAAATACATAGATTTGAAGGGTAGTGCCCTGGACTTTCTACAACCTTGTTCTCCATTTTCCTCTATCGGAGGGAGGGGAGGGGGGGGGGAGGAGATATTAAAGCTAGAGACCGTGACTGTACATCATAGCTATGGAGACGAGACCTTATATCCCAAAACTGTGTTTTGTACAAAACATACAAAAATACGTTCCAGGAAAGGATTACAGCAAGCAAATGACATGCAATTTCCGCTTAAACACCATCGCTGCTGCTGTTATAACTGTTTAACTTGGTCTAAAATTACTCTCTCGCCCTCTTTCCACCTTTATTGCTGAGCTATAACAAAAGATTAACACAAGAATATGATACCGGTCGTGAAGAAGTGCTATGGAAAGGATGTACAGTTGTACTCTTGTCTTTTTCTGCCATCTACGTGAAATAGGCTGCAAAAGAGCAAAAATTTAGGCCAGCTTAAGGTAAAAGTACCATAGTGTCATCTAAGGCACCCAGTAACATGGCAACAGTACTGGCCTTGTCATACCTGATTGCCACCCAGCCCGTGACAGTAGCTGGTGCCAAGATTCTCCCCACTCTTGTGACCTAATGTGTCCAGGCAGCTCTGTGTCTCCCCGTTGCGGATCTATGAGGGAGAGAAGTGGTGGTAAATGATTAGTAATGTGGCACATATCATGACACCGTATGAGTGCATTCAGTATTAAGTCATCCTATCTTTAGAACTGCTTTGATAGAACACTGCCTTGCTGGAGTGAAGCTTGTGCATCTCAGTGATCTGTGGAGCTATGCCAGTCAGGTGCAACCATAGCAGGCAGAATCACTTGTTGGGACCAGACAAAAATCATTCCCCTAACCGTGAATGCCTAAGTCTGTTCTGTGAGGTAAACTGGCAAGTTCTACCAGGCCATGGATTACAGCACCGAGAGTGATTGAGTAACTGATGGTAGCAGGGGTCAGACTTACTTCAGAGCAAGGGGTGTTATGAATCTCTAGGGAAGGAAAGCTAAATGCCTTTGGAAGTAACAGCAAATCAAATCAGTCCTACACTATATGCATACCAGCCACGAGAACAGGATGGATTTCATAGCAGGTACTCAAGAACAGACCACATTCATGTTATTAATCAAGTGACTGAGAAAACTTCAGAATGTAAAAAGACTTTGTGCATGGCATCTACCGATTATCAGAAAGTATTTGTTTCAGTTGTAACGGCTTCAATGATAAAAGCAAATGATACTCAAGGTGTAAAAGAAACATGTTATGAAGTACTAGAAGATTTTCACAGAGACAGCACAGCCATCACAAAACTCCATAAGGATAACCAGAATATATGAGAGCCTGTGTCCACTTAAGAGTAAGGACTGTTAATAATATTACTATCAAGGGGACACGGCTCTAAGGGTAAGTGTCTGACAGTTTTAAGATTAGTGGTGTAATAGTATATAATTATAAATACTTGTCTTCACAGTACAGTTATTAACACTATCATTATATTACTTCAAGTATGAATATAGAATTTTGTAAGGTGGGGGAAAAATTTGTTCTTGTATAAACATTCGTTTTATATTTAAATATACAATTTATTTTGTTCACAAATTCCGACCCATTATTGCAGTCTATGGCACACTGTTTTTGCTTTTTTTTTTTTTTTTATGTGGTAAGTAGGGATGGCAATTATGAATGTGGCTTATGAGGATATCCTAGCAGCTCTGAAATTTATGCAGTGAAATTCAGACCAATAAAGCAAATTTTTGCTAAGATGAAAGCGCCCTCTGCAACAACCCACCATTCTCTTCAAGAAGGTCTGGTTTTCCTGGGGAGTGAATACATATATGAAATCACTCAAGCAGGAAACTGCAAATATACATCCAGTGTATTTGAAAAATGCACGCCTAATAATGCCAAAAAAAAAAAAAAACAGTTCTGTTATGAGACAGTCCTGGCATGTAATCAATATGGATGGTGGGTGTTAGCGCCGAAATGGTGACAGGTGGAGGGGTATGTTACGTGCGAGGACTCTTGGGCCGTAGGGAAAGGGGTGCTAAGTCTATGTTCAGAGTCGGTCATATAAAAAATAAAAAATAAACATTTAAAGAACAAAAATAGGAGAAACACCGAAGGTGAACTCTTACCTCCCCTAAATAGTAGTAGTCAAGGGGCATCTGTGACTCAGGGTAGATATTTTCCAGGAACCACCGGAAGCTCTTGCACTTGAGATCCTTTCGCAGTTTCCGACGAGAACTGACGTCACCGTAATCGACACTGCGAGCCCCTGTACACACACACACACACACACACACACACAAACACACACACACACACACACAAACACACACACACACACACACAAACACACACACACACACACACACACAAACACACACACACACACACAAACACACACACACACACACACACACATTAGTAAACAAGATTAATAACCACAATGCAGACACTAGGATGCAATCTTTATCGGTCTCCTCCACTTTCTCTATCAGTGTCTATTAAAATTACAACTTAAGCTATTTTGGAAACATAATACATGATACTGTGATGCAAATTAATGTATGGTGGAAGTTGACTGACAGACTATAAAATTAAAAACTACTTACATCAAACTTCAAGATTATTTGTCTATTGTATATCTTAGTTACGGTTTTGTGAGGGTAACTGAAGTGTGTTATAGACGGAGAATGTTTGGGAATATAAGCAGGCCAAAGCGGAAGCATTATTTTCACATACGAACACTATGTTGGGTGTAGCAGAGTCGGGTGTGGGAGGACGAGGGTGTGCCAGCATGTTGGAGTGTGTGTGGGGTGGGGGGGGGGGCAGGGTATGGGTTTAGTGGAAAAAGAGCGTGGGTGTAGCAAAAGGCCAAGGTGTGACTAAGTGAGAGAGTGGCTGTGGTAAGATGAGGTGGTGTGGGTGCTACGGGGCGAGGATTTGGGTGCAATAAAATGAAGGAGAGAAATATGTATGATGGTATAGCAAAGCATTAGTGTGGGATGCGACAAGGTGAGGGTGTAGCTGAAAGTCAAAGTGTATGTGTGGCACAGTGAGGGTGTGGCAGAAAGAATGTGTGGATAAGGGATAGTGTGAGTGTGATGGCTGAGGGTGTGTGGGTGTAGCAGAGCGATGGCACAGCTGTAGTAAAGAAAAAGGGTAGGTGTGCCTCAGTGAGGGTGTGTGTGGGAAGGTGAGCGTGTATGGGTAAAACTGCGTGAAAGTACTATACTCTGGATTCAACAAAATGAAGGTGATAATGTGAGTAAAGGAAAGTGAGGGTGTGGGTAAATGAAGATGAGGATTAGGGTAAGGGTATGGAAAAGGGAAGGGAAGGGGGAAGGGGAAGGAGAAGATGAGGGTGGGGTGTGGGTAAGGGAAGATGAAAGAGAAGGTAAGGGCAAGTGTGAGGGTAAAAGAAAGTAAGGAAGTGTGGGTGAGGCTATGGGTTAGTGAAAGGGCAGGTGTGGGTGAGGGGGATAGAGGGGGGTAAGAGTGTACCTACAGCAAATTAAGAAATGTAACTTGTTGAGGGTTGGTATGGGTGTGGATAAGGACAAGTGAAGGACTGGATAAGGACTGTGTTGTGAAGGGCACTGGATAAGAGCAAGTGGAGTGTAGATAAGAACAAATGAATACGTGTGCCATGGAATAAACTGTACAATGGATGAGTGGGGAGGCTACATGCGACCTGACCTGGGTTAATGCTGTAATAGAACTCTTTCCAGTCGTCCAGCCACACCTCAGCCAGCCGAGCATTGTTTTTATTTACAATTTTAGAGGTGCCCCCCGGGAAGGTGTAGGGGGTAGACTTGCGAAACACGTGGCCCACATGTGAGCACGTACAGATCTCTAGCGTCCCCCCACACATCCACACCTGTAGAAGGACCGCGTTCTCATGGACCAAAAGGGTTCTGTGGCTTGGTATACCATTACTGCAACCTGTATTTTTTTATTTGGTGGGCAAAGTTCCTTGTTCTTACGGCCACAATATACAGTATTTTCCTGCCATCACTACGCACCACCAGGATCCATCACAACCCACCACCATGTCCTTATCAGCTTGGGAGATTTCCTGGTACCTTTTCATTAGCAATTTATTTTGTATATGACACCTAAATATGTCCTTGTATGTTACTCATGCCTTTTGCTTAGCGCAAATAACACACAAGATACTATAAATGTGACATTTGGCGGTGCAGTGGGTAGAAGGACTGGTGAGTCTTAGGGAACGGGCAATTAAGCCTATGCCCTGAGTCGGACATATCAATAAGAAAGTGACACAAGTAGATATAAACGGTACCATTCAATACGGAAAAGCCTATGCCCTGAGTCGGACATATTAATAAGAAAGTGACACAAGTAGATATAAACGGTACCATTCAATACGGAAAAGGTGCACAGAAGCATCCTTTCCTGACAAGAATATGGCCTCCATTCTAATCCAAACTCTGCCTCACCTGAACTAATCACATTCTGCACTTCTTAGAGCACTAAAT
Source organism: Birgus latro (assembly GCA_018397915.1). NCBI lineage: Eukaryota > Metazoa > Arthropoda > Malacostraca > Decapoda > Coenobitidae > Birgus > Birgus latro. The sequence continues at coordinate 46,566 of JAGKTI010002680.1, read as the reverse complement.
GGCCAAACATTTTAGTCATGCAACAATCATTGGACAATATCCTTTCAGTAAATTACCGTACATTACCAGTATTACTGCTGAATACTATATACTACCACAAGGTCATTTTCATGCTCTTTCAGGCAACAGTCAACCAAACAAGCACCTGTGTTATTACAGTTCTTCAAATCTGACAGTGTTGAGGATATCTCTCAGTAACTCAGGCCATTATACATATGTATCTTTACCATGAAAGTAAAGCTGTTAGTAAGTACTGTACAATACTCTGACTATCAGCTCAGTGTTTACTCCACATCTGCTACACTACAATAAACCATTTATGATGCAGCACTTACATGTCAGTACACTGCAGTCCATAATACTGCAAAAGCCTATTAGTAGTTTTCTACACCAAAGCGCTATTAACTTTAACTTCTGTAATTCTCCGATTTAATAATTCATAGTCATTTCAATAGTTTATGTTCTGCTACATGGGATTCATGCTTATAACAACGCTGCTAATTTGAGAATGTTCGTCTAATCTATTGGCTGATGTAGATGGTTTCTGACTTGATATATGGATAACCAGGTAATATTTTATTATGATGGCTAAAATTCACTTTTATGAACTGCAGTCTCCGCAATATCTCTTCATGTTTTGTGTGAGAATATACTGCATTCATGAGTTAGCCTATGCACAGACCGAAATATTTTAATTTTCAATATTCATATATAATAATAATTTATGTAATGTATTGAATAGGGAGGCTACTAATGATCAAGCAGCGTGAAGAGCCGTCATTAGCTGATCAAGGCCGAAGCAGACTCATGCAAGTACTGTATATCTGAGCCTTTGTAAACTAACGAACGGAATTACACAGTTCTTATTCAGTCAATTATCAAATGCATAAGAAGCTGGACTGTAAAGCAGTTTCATAAATCTAGAACATGTGCTACTGTGAAACTACAATCACTGTAAAATTTGCTTCATTAATTTTTCAAAACTGCAAAATACTTTAACTTCAAGTTTTGCAAAGAAGCAATATTACACAGACAAGAGTTACAGAAGCAGAACAATATATTTCACTCTTATAGTAACTACACTCAGGCAGCATGTGTAAAGTGAGGCAAAAGGGGTATATTATTTCACTAAGTCCTTGCGGTAATGAGTCTTGGAGGGACATTCCTACATGAGAGTGTTAGTGGCTGGGGCGAAGGCTGTCACGTCTTTACAGTTTTCTTGGAAGTAGTCATTTTCTTACCATAGGAGGAATTAAAAGAATAAGTAAGAAAGTGACAGAGGGAGAAACAAGAAGTAAAACAACATAACAAGGTAAGAAAGGACATTTCAGCGTCTTCAGCACAATGATGTACTGTAATTTTGTGCATGCTACTAGAAGATAATTTTCATCACTGTCACCATTACCATCATCCTGACCATTTATCCCACCTAAGTATGGAATGAAAATTCTAGTCACTTAGAATAGATTTCTCGTTCTGCAGAGACAAATAAGGGACATATTTAATCCCTCCAGTTCAACAAGTCTCTCTGAAGAGGAACAAAATCGTCTGGAGATAGCATTAATACAGGGTGACCCATATATAAATCACTTCCACCCTGCCGGAAGACTTCTCGTGTGTTGTGGGGACGGTTCAGTCAGTATTATTAGTATCTACTCTGCACCATTTCTTCATTTCCTACTCCCACCATCACAACTACTCCCACACCAGCCAACTGAGCCGTCCCCCCCCCCCGGGGGTAGGGGGTTTTCAAGAATTCTCCCCCAGTATCCCTGCTTGTTGTAAGAGGCGACTAAAAGGGTTGGTGGTGGGTTAGTGCCCCACCCCGTAAAAACAACTAACTAAAAATACGAACAGGAAGCCTCGGACCAGGACTGACCAAAAGTTGACGACAAAGGAACGGACAAAGGACGAGATAAAGATTGCGACCTGGAATGTGAGGGGTATGAATGATGAGGTGAAAGAGAGAGAGATTGTACAGGTGCTTGAGAGTGCGAAAGTGGATATATGTGGAATAACTGAAACTAAATGGCGAGGTGAGAGTGTGAGAGAATGGGAATATGG
>JAGKTI010002680.1:2485-31335 GCA_018397915.1 Birgus latro | reverse complement strand
AGGGGAAGGAAGAGGGAAGGGGGGGGGGGGATGGGAGGAAGAAGTGAAGTGGAGGCTAAGAGGGGGCGTGACGAAGAGAGAAGGGTTGGAGAGAGGAAGGGTGAAGGTGAATAAAGGATAATAATAATAATAATAATAATATTCATAATAATAATGATAATAATAATAATAATAATAATAATAATAATAGAGATGTTCGTCTTTAAGCTTGTGGAGGAAGATTAGCGCTAATCTCGAAACAGACAATATCTTTATTTTCACTAAACGTTTCGACATCACAGTATGTTATCATCAGCGGTCTAGAATTAATACAAAATAAAGTACCGTATATTAACGTTATGAAAATCTCTTCAAAAATTGTGTCCTGTCATCCATCCTCATCACCCATCCCCAGAACGAAAGTTCCCTTCCCTCCCACACTCTTTCGTTGTGTGCTTCATATTGCTATCACATAAAAAAGGGGTTCATGTAAACCCTCCATTGCCCCAGCAGGCAGAAAAGTGCATGCGAACTTTTGCTGTTGACTGTGCAGTACAATGCCTCTTCCTCTCTTCCTCATTCTACTTGCCTTTCAAGTCTTTAACCTTTCATCTTTCATTTCCCTTTCACTTATTGCACCTACTTTCTTCTTTGACCTATTTCCAACTCCCTTTTCACTTTATTCTCTTTTCTTTCCATGTTTGTTTGTTTTTTCTGCTGTTTTTCTTTGTCCTTCTCAGTTCTCATTATCGCATTGTCCTCTCACCACCTTTCCGATTCTTTTCCTCTCTCTCTTTTCTTTTATCTCCCTATTGTCTTCCATCTTTTTATCTTCTAGACAGCCTTCCTCTTTTCTATCCTCTTCTCTTACACGTTGGTTAGATCTTAGAAGGATTAATCATTTTCCCAACAGAGAACCTCATCATGGGCTAATAGACCTTCTGCTTTCTGTACTTCCTATGAACTTCTACGTACTATACTTCTATCCTTCTCTCTGTCCGTTCTCTTCATTCCTCCCCCCCCCCTCTTTCTCTCTCTCCCAATGTATTCCTTGTACCGTTCCTTCCACTGTTACTTCAGAATGGGACGAGATAAAATGAGACGAACTAAACTGAATTATAAGAAGAGGTGGGATGCGAATCAAACCTACTGGACTTTCCGTCATGGAATAAAAGGTAAAATACAAGGCGAAGCAAGAAATACACATCCACATCTGGGCAACTCACTGCCTGGTCGTTAATGTCCTCGACGCAATAGTGGAGGTGGAAGATGGAGCTGAGTTGGAGAGACACGTTGAGGGTGAGGTGGTGGAAGTAGGGTTGTAACGCCTTTGGTTACCTGACCCCCCACCTGCTGGTATTGGTGTGATGGCTTCAGTATCACCTTCATCTTTCCGGGACCACACTGTCAATTGGAGAAGATGCACAGGTTAAAGTTGGGTATTTATGGAACACACACACACACACACACACACACACGCACACACACACACGCAGGCACAAAATCTACTTAGTACATTACCTTTCAGTTACCGATGAGGTGAAGATGGCTCAGTCCAACAGGTCATAAAGGCTTAAAAAAAAAAAAAAAAAAAAGGAGGTAGCAAACTATTCTTTCCAGTTCCAAAGGTAACTCAATCACTATCATTTTTTAGAAGTTTCCCTTTTCTGCTGACAGTCAAAGCAAAATCAAGAACATTTTTCTACACTATCCAAGAAAGCTGATTTTCCGTCTGTTTTGTTTTTCTACACTATCCAAGAAAACTGATTTTCCGTCTGTTCTGTACTTAAGCTTTAGCTCTCAACATATATTTTTTTTTCAGTGTCAAAATCAACACCAGTAAACCAAGGTGGTCACGAGCACATTTTCTATATCATCCAAGATTTTTTTTTTTCTGTCGCTTCTGTATCTAAATTTGTCTTCAGTTTATTCGTATTTTTTTACGTAATTCACCTTTCGCTGTCCATTATTTTTCTTCTGGCTTGTTCACAACGACACTCACTAATACACTTAACATTATCACAATATTAAATCACAATTCAAAAACAACAATTTTAATGTAGTTATAAATAATAAGCAATATTTTTTAAGCCTTCATAAATATTTTTGGTTTCCTTTGCCTTTCTCGTTCTGATTGATGTACATTATTTTTTTTTCCCAGCACTCACTACATTCAGCTCAGCCTGCCATTAACAGGCGTAATATTTGAAAGTAGATAGTTATCACCTACAAAACATGCGGGAGGCAAGAGAGAAGGTGTACTGCAAAGCGGCAAGGACACGGAGGAGAACGGCCGCTTCAGACGTCTACACTCTCCCGTCTCTAGCTCAGCACTGAGCAGTTTTGTTGATCGGTCTGCAGTGCCAGTGCTGCCAGAACACTGAGTGGGTCCAGTCCAGGATGCCAGCAGCTAGGCACCAGCAGTCAGTCAGGATCTGCTCCATCCCAATGCCACCTGTCAAGTTAGCTCCAAGTAGCCCAGTATTTATTCTTAAAAAATTAAAAATACAAAAAAAATAATAAAAATAAAAAAAGCCCCCCAGCCCAGTCTTTGTATCTCATCCACTCTTGGCAAAAATGGTTTCCGACAAAAAACAAATACTATATACTGCAGGTAGAGAAATGTGTAATATTAACGTTAAATACAGAATGTATAATATGTATCGTTTATTAAACAGATTAAATGGAACCCCTAAAGATAAATTCATGACTAAATTTCAGTAATCAACAAATGACATTGTACCCTTTTCGGTGTCATCATCATCATCATCATCATCATCATCATCATATATTCAATATGCTACCTGTAATGAGGAAATAATGAGAAGTGCACGCTCTGGAACAAATGAGTTGCAACAAATTAATGTTTACATACACATTCACGTGCGCTGTGGTTTCCAATGAATGTTATTGCAATCTGCGTCTTATTTTGTTCTTTATGAGTTTCACCTAATCGTCGCCATTTGTCCCTGATGCACAAGAACATCAGCTTCTATTTATACCCATTAAATTAATTATGCTTATATAGATGTTTTTCTATTAAAATCACTGTGTGGTTAGGAACTCCTTTGTTACTGGAAAGATTTGTAGGATTCATGGTGTATCTCTCTCTCTCTCTCTCTCTCTCTCTCTCTCTCTCTCGAGAGAGAGAGAGAGAGAGAGAGAGAGAGAGAGAGAGAGAATGGGGGGAAGAAGGAGAGGAGAACTGATAAGGCAAGTCTCCCGAGGTCCGTATGTACCTCTGCTTGACCTCACTAGGTTGCACTGATTGCCATTCTTAGCTAGGTACCAGTAACCAAGAGAAACCTAAAGTTTATTTATCTGCACTAACGACTTAAGTGTTTATCCTCTCGTGAAAACTATTGATGGAGAAAAAGAGACGATTTTCAGTCAGAACATTTTCATTCTACCCATTAAGACTTATACAAATACATTAAAAAGAGAAAATAAAACGAATGCACAAAATTACATACAGAGACTAGTGTTGTAGCGTAAGAGATATGGTTGTGTTCATGAAGAATAGAGTGCACATATTTAGCTATACAAAGATCCTTGCAACAATACAACCCCTAAATGGCTTTCCACTAGAACCTCCCGTGGTGGTATTTTGTGTTGCAGGAACGGCTCAGTCGGCTGGTGTGGGCGTGGTTGTAGAAGTGGGAGTAGGAAATTAATAAATGTTACAGGCTAGATACTGATAACATTAAGCCTTCCCCGCAACAAAAGAGATATCGCCCGGGGGAGTGGAAGCAGAATTATAATTATACCCATTCGGAATACCCGTTATACAAACATTGTCAGGAGTTACATTTTTCCTTCGTTTTCCTAAGTGTTGTGAGTTAAATAGTTATAACCTAAGATACCTCTCCTCTCGTAACTAAGACTTTTTTTTTTTCGTATGAGGAACAGAAGACGTAGGAAGAACAGGTACCCCTTTTTCCTTGTCCTCACGCAACAACAAATCATGGTTACGACAAGGGGTGGTATTCTCGTCGGTTAAGGAAGCTCAATAACAACTCTTCCTAAGCGATTTATTTTGCTTATAACAGCTTGCTGTACTCTTCTGTGTTAAGTCATTCTCATATCATCATACTCGGCATTAATGCCGTGCAAAATGATATTACATAGCCGTATCCAAAAAATAAATCGGTAAGGAAAATGTGTGACGGAGCTCCCTTAACTAACGAGAATACGGGTCAGAGGATCGTTCGTAAATACATTCAAGCATTCCACACCTTAGTCGTAATTTCGTTAGTGCTGACGGCTTCATATCGCCGCTTTTCTTGGCGGTAACTATGAACCGCCATATTGTCTTTGGTTTGTTTACACAGAGGACACCTGTTATCTGGTGAACGTTTTTTTTTTTTCCTGTTTATTTTGCTTTCCCTCTCTCTATTTATCTTCCTGTTAAAAAAAAATCTTATTATCGATATAGTTTGCCTCAGTAGCATAAAGAGGATAAAAAAGTGTAATACAAAATAAATAAATTGCCAATTAAGGGGTGCTAGGAAGACGTCTGAAATACGACCTACTGTCTCATTACCTTATTGTATAGACAGGAATATCGCTCCACTCTTTGGTCGAAGAATTACGAAACTCACACAGTATTCTGAAAAGTCTGTAGAGTTTCGAAGATAACATCACTAAGTTTCAAAAGTCACCGTTCACTGCCATGTTATTTATCGTAAAGTAGTGAGAGATAGATATTAGAATCCGCAGTAAGTAGATTCACACCTGAGTGCTTTCTTTATCATTATGTCCGTGCGTGGTATTTCCTAAGATTCCTTCAGTTTCACTTTGTAGTATTTGATATCTGTAGTGGTATAGTAGTATTTGATATTGGTAGTGGTATAGTGGTATTTGATATTGCTAGTGGTATAGTGGTATTTGACGGTAGTGGTATAGTGATATTTGATACTGGTAGTGGTATAGTGGTATTTGATATTGGTAGTGGTATAGTTGTATTTGATATTGCTAGTGGTATAGTGGTATTCGATATTGGTAGTGGTATAGTGGTATTTGATACTGGTAGTGGTAAGAGATCTTTGCAGTAGCAGTAGGTTCTGGAGACGCGAAGCTTGTCATCGATGCAGTGGCTCTGGTTTCCGTACTTATTTGTCCTCACCACCTGGCCCACCACGCTGAAGGTTTTGTGTGTCTGCTTCACCATGGCCTCCAACATGGCCCCACCTGCAAGTATAACATTAGGTATAGCATTTCAGTATAACATCCTTTACTTAATGCCGTCTAGAGTGGTAAAAAGTTAAATACTCCAACATCTAGAGAGAGGTAACGTTACCTGAACCAGCATCTAGAGTGAGGTAATGTTAAATAAGCCAACCTAGAGTGAAGTAAAGCAGAATAAATTATAACTCCATCTTTGCCTGTCCTACCGGGATCAGAATTCTCGACTGCTTTTCTTGTCTAGTTTTGCTGAAGGACAGGTTTCAGTATATGAGATTATTTGAGGTGAATATTTTAATTACATTATGAACAGAGTCCACCTGTAATCTGGTGTGCGTTTTTTTTTAGTTTAATTTGTTTTTTCTTTACTCTGTTCATCTTCTGAAAAAAAAGCATACATTTTACACTTAGGCTTTATAATGCGTTTGTGCTTACCTTTCAGCTCGGTTGATGACCAGATGTAATTAAAGTGGAAGGTTGATTTCATTAATAACCAAGAAAACTCATTCCTACCTCATAACAAAGGCTCGTCGAAGTCTATGCAACCACGATTTAGTATTCAAGCTATGAGAGTGGCCCAGTTCCCTCGGATGAAAACGAACAGTGTATAATAAGTAAGGGTGAAGTGGATATTCAAAAGTGGTGACAGAGTACGAGTCCATGGCAGTCATTAAGCCTTTTGTTGTGCGTGTCTCACCTTCCACGCGGTGTTTTTTGGGGTCACGCTGTTAATGAATTGCGAAGTTACGTGATAATAACAGTTATGTGGGCCAACACTTCCCTCAGCCCTCCGGCACCTCAAAATTTGCCAATTTCTTTCGTACCTCGTCACCTCAAGATTTACCAACATTTTTCTCAGCTCTCTGGCACCTCAAACTTTGCCAACACTTTTCTCAGATAAGCTCAAAATTTGCTAACACTGTTTTCAGATTAACTAAAAATTTGTCCACACTTTTCTTAGATTAACTAAAAATTTGCCAACACTTTTCTCAGGCTAACCCAAATTTGCCAACTCATTTATTAGACTAACTCAAAATCTGCCAACACTTTTATTGGATTAACCCAAAATCTGCCAACACTTCAAACTGACTCAAAATTTGGCAACACTTTCTCAGATTAACTAAAAAAAATTGCCAACACTTATCTCGTATTGACTCAAAATTTGCCACTGCATCTCTGAGGCACATCAATTCAGAGTTTATAATTTTGTGGATTAACAGTCTAACCTCACTCAGAAAAAAAAAATTATACTTATCATCTATACATGCTGGCTGTTTTAAACTCCGTTCTAGACAGCAAACCTGTATCTGGCTCACCTGGTAGTGTCTGGAATTCCACGAGGAAAGTGAACACTCTATGAACGGGATTCTTAGGCGTCATGGAGGAAGTGGGAAGCACCATGCGAGCGTTTAGTACCTGCAATAACAATATTTTATTCTAACGAAGCACCAGCGAGCGTTCAATACCCGCAAAAACAATACTTAATTTTTACGAGGTACCAGCGAGCGTTCAATACCTGCAGTAATAATAATAATACTTAATTTGCTACAGCTCTACATCATATTCGTAGCACGTCTTCGTGACTAGCATCAAATTAATAGTGCTAGTGTGATGCTACAACTCAGCATTCTCGACGGAGAGATCGCAACTATAGGCCAAATTAGAGTAAAAAATGAGCCGATACTCTGGCTAAGTTTTTGCCATGACGCCCAAAAAAAAAAATAATAATAATTTTTGTAACTCAAGTCAATTATTATTCACCAAAGGAAAGACGGGTTACATAATGATGCTTTTGATTTTTTCACCAATGATTCCCTTTACAATTTGTGGTGTAGAACAAAACAAGCTTTGCTGAACTGCAATGAAACACACTGAGAATAAGTTGTAGATTCTAAACTCCTTTTACCTTAACTTGGCCTAGATTTTCTTCCTTTTGCAGCTATTTCACGTAACTCATTGGTATAACAAGAAAGTACTAAGGCTCTACATCTTCTCCATAGCACTTATATGTGACTAGCATCACAATCAAGCATTAATCTATTTTTATGACTTAGTATTCAAGATTGAGGGATGGCAGTTTTAGGTCAGGAAAGGGCAGGAAGAGTGTAGTTAACCTGGTTGGTGCCTATGATTCTCTTTAGTAATTACATTGTATGGTAGAACAGACCTTAGCAAACTGTAGCGTCGCACATTGAGGATGTGGTTGCAGATTCTGGTTCACTTGTTTGATTGCGACCTTGGCTGCCTCCACCACCCTAGCGTCAGATGTGTTGGCGGGCCTGTACTGCTCACACGCACAGTGCCGCTCAGGGACGCCCACGTCTGCACATATCCTTGTGTCCGGCACTTCCACGAATAGACTCTGCCCACGACCCGGTGTTGGAGATCTGGAAGCGGATTCATCGTAAAGCATTTGCGCTAAGCTGACGAAGATCCCTGTACTCTTTCAGCTCAGTTGATGGCCAAATGTAGTTAGACTGCTCGGTCGACTGGACTATACCGTGTTTTTTTCTAGCCTGACGAAGATCCCAGACACCTTTCAGTAACTACACCGTATTTTTTTTTTTGTCTAACCTGACGAAGATCCCAGCCCCTTGCAACTGAAGCTGATGGGCAAGTGTGGTCAGATGGGAGGTTCGATTTGACTAGTAATCAAGGAGATTCATTCCTATTTGAAGACTCAGACTAATCAAATTTCATGGAACTACAACTAAGTATTCAAGTTGCGGGAGTGGCCCAGTTCCGTCTGATGAAACAAGAGACTTTCCAGCATCTCTTCTTCACCCAGATTTTTTTATTTATGTACACTGTGTCGATAACAAACAGGACTAAACTAACAGCCAAGATCATAGGACTGTGTAGTATGTAAAATATACCTCTAAAGAAAATGTGCTAGACAGCCTCCCAAACTGATGAGAATACAGGATATATATATATATATATATATATTAATATGCCATTTATATATTATTCAGGATAAATATTTCTTACTCTATTATACACAGTCCTCAAACATGTCACTATAACCATTTCTACTGATGTAATTCTTAAGGCTCCCTAGCATCTTTTCCTTGGCGCTTTATTTTTGGATACGACCGGTTAATAAAATTTTGTTGTTTATGAAGTGTAGGGGGATATCAGAATGATTATAACACAGAAAAGGATAGCAAAGTGAAAAAAGTAAACTAAATCGCTTAGGAAAAGGTGTTAGGGAGCTTACTTAACGGACGAGAATACAAACCCTAAACACCACCCTACTCCATGGCCCATATTCTCGACGGTTAAGGTAGCTCCCCAACACCATTTTCTAAGCAATTTAGTGTGCTTATCACAACTCACTGTCCTATTCTGTGCTACATAATTCCTTCAAACATCGCCACACTCTGCACAGATCGCAGACAAAAGAATACTAACCAGCCATATTCGAAAATAAGCCGCTGAGGAAGAGATGCTAGGGAGTGTCCTTACCGGGCGAGTATACGGGCCCATACCTGTCACTTGCTCTGTAATCAGCTTCCGCCATATGTCTGAGAGTCTGGTACAGGTCCCGGTTTGAGGTGAGTCTCCTGGTATTGATGACGAGGTTCCTCCAGGCGTCTGGGTAGGTCTTCTTGAACCAGGGAGGAAACACCGCCAGAAGGAAGGGCAGTTTCTCTTCCATCATACCCAAGTAAGTATGGCGAAAAGGGCCGTACCGAAGGCCATGGTCGCTGATGAGAAATACCGCCGTGTTGTTGAGTAAACCGTTGTCGTGCAGCCGAGTCATCAGACTCATCAGCTCTATGTCTGCTACTCTGGCTAACCCTAACGCATCATGCGTCAAGGTGGCGCTCCAGTAAAATCCAAAATAAGGAATATCTCTCATTTCTTTTGCCAACTCAAAGGCATGGTCGTGCATTACCCTCATTTTTGTTTTCGAGCCAATACAGGGGCTCCAGGTGAAGCCTCGGAAGCCGGGAACACCGTGATGTTTTTTGCTTTGTCCATAAGTGCTCGTCAGCATATAGTCAACTGGTTCAATTGCGAATTTGTGTGTATGTGTGAAAATGCCCCAGTACCCAATAATATCTTCTCCAAATGATGTTACGTAACCTTCCTTAGCGAAGTATTTCCACACTATTGGACAGTCATCTAAATATTTTCCCTCTTTTAAACATCCCAGTTTGTTGATTTCTTCGGAAAAATATCCTGTCATGAAACTGTAAATGTTCGGCTCAGAATTTTCCCCAATCTTATTATAGCCTTTGAAATCTAAAGCACCAAGTGTGTTGGTGACATAGTGGTATATGTTGGGCATGTTGCGGATCAGATTAAAGCGTGACACTGCATCCGTGCCGATCAGCAACACGTTCAGCTTCTCTCGATGTTCATGACGATTCCCGAACCTAGCCTGTTGGGGGGAAGAATGTCAGATTATAAGTTTAGTTGCACGGCTTTGTCCATGGATATTACACAGACCAGTCCTAATAAAACCTAGCCTGGTCGTGAAAACCTCATACTTCTGTCTGTTAAAATTTTTGGCATTTTTCACTCCTAACCTTAGCAGAGAGAGAAAGAAAGACTATGTAGTTGTCACGGTCAGGTTGGGTCTTGTTACGTTTGGTTTGTGTAATAGCGATAGACACGATTGTGCATCCAAACTTAATAATTAACACAAATCTGAATACAGAATAACATCCCATCGCTTTATTGACAACAGCTCGACCTATTCTGTTTTGAAGCTATGGTTTACTGTTGCCTTTGATCATCTGTTGATATTTTGTCAAAGTGTAATCATAATCTGGATTAAGATAGTCAGAGCCGTGAGAGAGAAACTAGAAAGAAACTCTGATTAGAGAAGTGTATACGAATGAGGTGGAGGGGGAGAGGAGGGGGAGACCAAGGCTGGGGTGGGGGTAGGTAGTGGAGAGATATAATGAGAGAGGGGCGGGTGACTTGGAGGAAGGGCAGCCAAGTGGCAGAGGACAGGGCGACCTGTTACTGACAATATTAAAAGAAAAAAAAAAACTTGAACTGTTTCCTTTTCTCCTCTACTCTAGCGGTTAATGAAAGGTTGTGAGGATTCCAGGCTTCTAATAAATGATGTTACTGTACAAGTAGTTCGTTTACTTTAATCTGGATCAAACTTTTGTCCATCTGCAGATTATTTTACGCAACTAGAAAATGACAATGCTATGGTCTACATCCTTCTCATAATTCTTCGCCTTGACTAGCATCATTTAGTATTAATCTCTTCTTACAACCCAGCACTGAAGACGGACAGATGGTAACTTTAGGCCAAGTTAGCATATAAATGATATAAGGGCGTGCAAAATAGGTCGCTAAGGAATGGGTACAAACAGCAAACCTCACAAACCGAAAAAAATAATACAGCCCGAGAGAGTACTTGCGTACCTTAAACTGTTCCCTCTTCTTCTCTACTTTGGCGGGCTGAATGAAGGTGTGAGTCTCCTGGTAAAAGATGCTGTTGTTCTTGTGGGTGGTGTTGTAGCAAGTCACCAGTACACCGTCAGCCAACACCAGCGTCCTCTCATCCTTCAGGTCAAAGCTCTTGCCTAGCCTGCCACACCCAAACGGCTGTAATATCTGCCTTAGTCTTCCACACCCAAGCGTTTTTAATACTTGCTAGTCTGCCACACCCCAAAGTTTTTAATATTTGCTAGTCTGCCACACCCAAACGTTTTTAGTATTTGCTGGTCTGCCACACCCAAACGTTTTTAATATTTGCTAGTCTGCCACACCCAAAAGTTTTTAATGTTTGCTAGCCTGTCACACCCAAAGTTTTTAATATTTGCTAGTCTGCCACACCCAAACGTTTTTAATATTTGCTAGTCTGCCATACCCAAACGTTTTTAATATTTACTTGCCTGCCACACCAAAACGTTTTTAATATTTGCCTTAGTCTGCCACTCCCAAACATTTTTAATATTTGCTAGCCTGACATACTCAAACGTTTTTAATACTTCCCTAATTCTAATTTTGATATGAAACGGAACGCTTGATAAGAAATTCAAAAATAATTAGAAAGAAAGAGGGGGGGAGAACCAAGGTCTAAGCTATTATAAAACTGGTTTCTAAAAGACAAAGAAAAGGAATACAAATAATTATGTATTCCGTCGAAATTTATTAAACCAGGACCAATATAGCACTTACTTTGATCTACCCCTCAAAGATGAATCTATCAGCTGGTAGGCACACTTGATACTGCCTTCGGTCAGGTTATATTGCTTGGATCGGTTCGTGTGGAGCAATAGGTGCTGGCCCACCTGCTCCGTCATGCGCTCCTTGGTCGAACACAAGAAGTTCTGCCGACACATTAGCAAAGATAGTTAGGCTGATGTGCAGTTCCTTGCAAAATTTCCGTTCTTCCTCCTGCGAACCTTCAGTGACTCATAACGTCATATTATGTCCATTTTACACTAACTTGGCCTAAAATTGCCAGCTCTCCGCCGTGAATGCCGAGTTGTTAAAGTAGATTAACTAGAATACTCGTATGTTGCTAGCCACGAAGAAGTGCCATGAAAAGGGTGTCGAGCTGTAGTACTGACTTTTTCCACCACTTAGCAACGAAAAAGCTTAAAATACGAAAGTTTGGGCCAAGTTAGAGTGAAATGAGTATAGTTAGGGTGGAGTTACATGTAGTCGCTTTGATATGCTATCAACTTTACGTACCTAAGCTACAATTATATAACAGATGCTGAAGAGAAGACAGAGGCACAAAACTGTGATTGTACAAAAAGTGATTGACTTTAAGGATGTAAGGCATAATTATTATAAACAGTACCGGTACTGTATCTTAATATGCATGCAGAAAAGAGTAGTATGACTGCCAGCATGTAGAGAGAGGGAGAGAGAGATTTTTTACTCCCTCTTTAAGCTTTCTTAGACCGATTATGTATTTTATATTCTATTCTTCCTGCTTCCAGACGATTTTATTCAGCTTGATATTATTATTGTTATTATTAATATTATTATTAATACTTTTATTATTATTAACATCATCATTATCATCATCATCACAAACATCACCATTACTACTACTACTGCTGCTATTACTACTACTATTGCTACTGCTGCTGCTGCTATTGTTATTATTATTATTGTTATTATTAAGTTACAGGACTCCACACTTGTTAAGAGAACACTGTAACGAAAAGCAAGCAATAAAAGTTGTAACTAACTACTGCATTTCAACACGTCTTTCCTTGGGTGAACTGAATTATCGGGACAGAGTGCAAAAACGGAAATGAAAATACATCATCGGTCTGAAGTGAGTGGAGGCCGAGAACCAGTTTGTTTACCTCCACGTCCTTAACTGTATCGCTGGGGACAAAGAGTAAACAAACTGAGTTCGCAAGTCTGACCTGCTCGAGCAAATTAGATGGGTACTGTACCGTAATGGGCTTGCGTCTGGCCCTAAGGATCTCGCTGATGGGGAAATACGGGATGATGCAGCCGCTCGTGTTGACTAGGAACTTTGAAGGCTCGTCTTTGGATGGAGGGGCGGTATTATCATCATCATCGTCGTCGTCGTCGTCGTCGTCGTCGTCGTCGTCGTCGTCGTCGTCGTCGTAATCACCACCACCATCATAATCATCATCGTCACCATCCCCATCACCATCGTCGTCATCGTCGTCAGCACCACCATCATCACCGTCATCATCGCCATCGTCGTCGTTATCGTCGTCATCATCGTCGTCACCACCATCATCATCATCGTCACCATCATCGTCATCGTCGTTGTCGTCACCACCACCACCATCATCATCGTCATCGTCGTTGTCGTCACCACCACCACCATCATCATTATCATCATCATTACCATCACCATCATCAACATCATCATTATCTTTATCACGACTTTTTGAGGTTCAGAAAGCTGGATAGACAGAGAGCTACCAAGAGCTTTACCCCACAGACCTAACTATCTGCACATTATTTTTTCGTTCTTTTTACAAATGCGCCTCACACTGCCTACCAGCCACAGCCATTCTCTCTGTGGTAAAGTCATATGAAAGCTGTCAAACCCTTGTCATGTACTCCTTCACATATAATTCGGTATGCTTCCCCATCATACCTCGTCACCTATCATCATTATCCCTCTCACTCAGCTCTGTCCTGCTCATCCATTTTCAAAAGACGTGTGTCCATCTATGTAAAAACTATTGGATGACTAGGGTTATTTTATTTAATCTTTATTTATCAGAGATTTAAACAATAAGTACCTATATTACCAGAGATTTAAATAATAAGTTCAGTGTTGACCTGAGTCTATTGGATGGACCTCAAGGGATCTGAAAAGACCTCAAAGAACCTAAAAAAGACATAAATTATCAATTGCTGAAAACCATTGCATCAATAGCTCCTATTTTTAGCACATGGCACATACCTTAGTTGGCAGGACTTAATCTGATTATCAAAGTGTCAATAGAAACTCATAGGGATGGTTCTGACGCGCCCATAAGCCTTAACAAATATTATCCTTCTTAACTCCCAAACACAGAGATATTAATTTTTGAAAGCATTCAGCTTTAATCCTTATGCTTTTCTATTCCAAAAATATTTCGTAATGCGGCAAGAAAATAACGCTAACACTAAATCACAACTGACAATAATCCTGCTTTCTCCGTATTCTTCATCTTTCTTCTTATTTGCACCCCCTAGCTCCAAAATGGCAAAACCAATCACCGTTTTTTTTTTCCCCGAGGAGTTTCTCTAATAATTAAATTTTTCTGGAGATACCAACAAGTGCGCCTCCCGCTGTTTACAGACCACCCTGTGTAAATCATGTCATAGGATAGAACTGGTCAATATCACGAGAAGTTACCTTCACAGAGGAAGCCGCATGGCGATGGTGCTCCTGATAATGTTAATGACGGGGCCATGAAGGTGAAGTCCAGGTACAGTGACGCACACAACGCCAGCACCACTGCAACACCCACGACACCCACATACTCTGGACGCGAGACAAAGCAGTAGACGGTAAGATGTGTGGGGGTTCTAGGACAATTGCCCCCCGGACAGTTGCCCCCTGGACATCTGCCCCCGGACAACTGCCCCCTGGATAACTACCCCCATAGGATTATTTCCCCCCAGACAACCGCCCCCCGGATAACTGCCCTCGTAGGATAATTGCCCCCGGCGGATAACTGTCCCCGCATCCACGACAGGCAAAAGACAGACATTATTATAAATGTATTTTTTTATAAATGTCTTTTATAAATGTGTTCTATTGATGGCAACTGTACTGAGGCATCCTCTGAAATACTCTGAACTGCGTGGCTGATGATTTTCTGCGAAGTCCCGTGTGAACTGATTGCCTGATTTTTGATGTCACGCCGAACAGCTAGCATTTCTGGACGACCCACCTTGACAGCATGTGTATGTGTGTTGAAGCTGCCAACAATTTCTCCATCGTTGTTGTGCCGACGTTTTTCACACTCATAGGACACCACGTCATTAGCTAAGGTCTTCTGCTTCACGTATATGTGACCTTCGTAAATGAGCTTTGGCTTGCCACGCTCACTTGGAATGAACTCCATGGTTGGATGAACCTACACCGTTGCTAGATATGCAAATCGCAACCATAGCCAGCAGTAATGCAACAGTATTGGTCTGGTTGCCGATCACAGACTGATACAACCGGCTTCACCCCCGAACTCCGAAAGACTGTCAGAATGGAAGCTGTCATAACCAGCCAACACTTCAACGGATCAGGCTGGTTTATGTTTTCGGAACAGTGAGAATGACACCGTGGGTCGACGAACTCGGCTTGCTCTTCATAAGGCCAGCTTACTAAACATGTTTTGTATTGGTGGCTTTGACGTATGTTTGTTGTGCTGCCAGTATGGGGGGCAGTTATCCGCGGGGGGGGGGGATTATCCTTCGAGGGCAGTTATCCGGGGGGCAGTTGTCCAGGGGGAAATAATCCTATGGGGGCAATTATCCAGGGGGCAGTTGTCCAGGGGGAAATAATCCTATGGGGGCAGTTATCCAGGGGGCAGTTGTCCAGGGGGAAATAATCCTATGGGGGCAGTTATCCAGGGGGCAGTTATCCAGGGGGCAGTTATCCAGGGGGCAGTTGTCCGGGGGCAGATGTCCAGGAGGCAACTGTCTGGGGGGCAATTGTCCGGATACCCTGTGTGGGTGTGATTTGGGTGTGGTAAGTAGGGTGGTGGTGCAGATGTGAATGTAGTAGATTGGGTGTGGTAGGTAGGGTAGTGGTGGTGGCATGGGTGTGCTAGGGAAGGAAGGTGGTGTGGGTGTGGTAGATAGGGTGGTGGTGTGGGTGTGGTAGGCAGGGTGGTGGTGTGGATGTGGTAGGCAGGGTGGTGGTGGTGTGGATGTGGTAGGCAGTGTGGTGGTGTCCGTGTGATAGGTAGGATGGTGGTCTGGGTGTGAATGTGAAAGGTAGGGTGTGGTAGATAGGGTGGTGGTGTGGGTGTAGTGTTGAGGATGTGTGTGGTGTTATCATGTGGTATGAATGTGTGTACAAATTTGTGGTATGGTAGATGAGCAAATTACTTACACTACCGCCCCATGAACAAAACATAGGTAGTTTTCAACTCTGAGAGAGAGAGAGAGAGAGAGAGAGAGAGAGAGAGAGAGAGAGAGAGAGAGAGAGAGAGAGAGAGAGAGAGAGAGAGAGAGAGAGAGAGAGAGAGAGAATTATAAGTTACTATTTATAAACGTCTACTTTACCATCGCTAACCCCATCACTCAGTCCTGGTAGATCATTAGCGTTATGTTATTGCCATTGCCAGACGATTTCACTTAGCCTAGAAAAGCATCCAGGGTGATGAAGGGGTTAACGAAAGCTCTACCTAACCCCCTTCAGGTCGAAAAGATCGTTATCATCATCATCATCATTACCATTATCATCATCGTTATCAGCATTACCATCATCATCATCATCATTACCATCATCATCATCCAAATCTACTTTCCCACCCAGAGAGTCAGAAAAAAATATGATAGCAAGAGATATTACCCAAAGTTCACCCAGATGAATAAGCCACACTTCCATTCACTCACCACTCAAACCAGCCTGAGTAAAATCGTCCAGAAGCAGCAGAAACATGAATATACGTCATCGGATTGAAGGGGTTGAGCACTTCACTGCCATGGCGTACTTTACTGGTATATTCTTGCTGCCTCCAGACGATTTTATTCAGTTTTGTGTTCCTGAAAGATGTGTCTAACCCCTCAACGTCGAAAAATCTCCCTTATTATAATCTCATAGGGCAGTAGTAGTAGTGGTAGAAGTGGGAGGAGGGGAGTTGTAGTAGTAGTAGTAGTAGTAGTTGTTGTTGTTGTTGTTGTTGTTGATGTAGGTTCATCTGATTGTGAACCCGGTGGAGTACAGGCTGAAGCTGCTCTTCTCCCGCGGCCAATCATCCTCTTTTCAAGGGATAGGGAAGTAACTGAGGAACGTCTGTATAACTAGGCAGTTGTGCCCCAGTTATATGCGTGCCATTACAATAGTTTCTGCCCGACTAATCTGAAAAATTCACGGCACTGATGATATCAAAGTACACGTCATCCTAGTGGAGGGTTAATAATCACGTGTTCAGGCTCGTTGGTATTACGTAAAACATTGAGATGTGGTACAGTGTGGTGTGATGTGGTGAAGTCAGGTGTGGTGAGGTGTGTTGCGATGTAGTGTGGTGTGATGTGGCATGGCGTGGTGTAGTGTAGTTTGGTGTAGTGTGCTGTGGTGTGGCTTGACGTGGCGTGGTGTGGTGTGGCATGGGGGAGGAGAAACATATGTTTCTCAGACAGTGTATGGTTGGCTGGCTGGGGTACAGGTGAATAACAGGTGTGATATGGTGACAGAACAGGTGTATCCTTATGTATATAAATGAGAATGTCTGTATGTCTGTCTGTTTGTCTGTCCTTTATGGAAATCGAGAGAGATGCGTACTGAACTTTCTAAATAGCTCTAACAGGCGTGACTTTTAAAGACGACTCGAACTGAGTACATTAGACCTACTAAAGTGGCGTCCCTGATGGCCAAGATTAGAACTCATTAAAAATATTCAGCATGGTGGAAACAGGGTACCGGTTACCATAGTGGTTTTTACTTCTACAGCCATAGCATTATTAGCTACAACGGGTAGGATGGGTAGATGGATAGTTAGGGTGGGCAGGGCTGGTGGAGTGGATATGCAGGGTCGGTGGGTGAATGGGTGAGCAGGATGGGTGGGTGAATGAGGGTGAGTTGGTGGGCAGGGTGGATGGGAAGGTGGGTCTAGTATGGGGATAAGAAAGGGTGGGGGTGGGGATAGGGGAAGAGGTGTGAGAGGGGCCTGAAGGAAGTGTGAGGGGGTGGGGTATAAGGAAAGTAAGTGTTGGACTAAGTGGAGAAGCGATAAGTGGTTAGGAAACAAGTGGGAGAGTGAGGGTGTAAGAAGTGGAGAAGTAAGTGGTGAGGGTGTAAGTGGTAAGGGTGTAAATGGTGAGGGTGTAAGTGGTGAGGGTGTAAGTATTGGAGGAGTAAGTGGTGAGGGTGTAAGTACTGCAGGAGAAAGTGGTGAGGGTGTCAGTGCTGGAAGAGTAAGTGGTGAAGGTGTAAGTGATGAAGGAGCCGGTGGTGAGGGAGTGGGTGGTGTAGGAGTAAGTGGTGAGGGTGGAAGTGGTGAGGGCGTAGGTGGTAAGGAAGTAAGTGGTGAGTGAGTAAGTGGTGAGGGAGAGTATATAATTAACCCGTTTTACCCAAGGACCATAATTATATGGCCTCTGTCAGAACACTATACTTAAAGTCCCCCCTCTCCCTGACACACACACCCATCAGTGGTACCTTTACAATAGGGGTGAAAGAATACGCCTGGCTAGACATAGGTCAGGACATCACCCAGCCCTCTTTAGCTGCCAGTTTAGATTCAGTTTGGATGGAGCCACAAATAACAAGTACCTCGCTTGTAAAATAGGCCTACACAGTACGACACACACACTGGAGCACTGCGCAGCAAGACGCGGACACAATATCAACAGTGTAAGGAACCTATATGAGACTAACCCATAAAGGCAGTTGCTTACCTGCGGTCGGCGGGTCTGTTCGGCCAGGCGGACCGGGGTTGAGCAACAGTGACAATAATAGTCTGAGGACGTCATTTATGTAGTACTGAATGGGTTAATGAAAGGTGTAGGTAACACTTCAAATTCGATAAACCTTTCCTATGCTGGGTAATCGCCTGGAGAAGCAATACAGGATGAAAGCCGTGGCCTCAGTGAAGGGGTGATGAGCAGCAGATGACTGACAGCGCAATATCATGTTCACTACATTCATCACTCATAATTAACCCCAGGCCGTGAATTAAGTCTCAGTCACGCAAAAACTGTATTAAAACATG
Source organism: Birgus latro (assembly GCA_018397915.1). Taxonomy (NCBI): domain Eukaryota; kingdom Metazoa; phylum Arthropoda; class Malacostraca; order Decapoda; family Coenobitidae; genus Birgus; species Birgus latro. Next base: position 12,820 of record JAGKTI010002680.1, on the reverse strand, counting down.
AACCCTATAGGCTATCCAACTTATGTATGCAACTTATAGACGACTCTGAACTGGAGGGGTTAGATATAGTCTTCAGTAATCCCACACACACCTCACACATACAAAATGCATCCGCATCTTTACCTGCCTTTACGGGACCCAAAAATTCCCTGCCACTCCATAAATGTATGCCACGCTTGCCACCTCTGTCCTACGCCACCTTCTGATCCATACCACTTATAACACAATCCATCCTTCCCTCTACTGACCCTTCACACACGTTTTCAGGACAGGGTCTTAACCTCTTTTGGTCCAGTGTGCCAATAAGCAAAGGGCCAACCCCTAAATACCCGTGTTGCAAAAGGTATTAGGACTTCACTTTCATTATTCAACGATCAATTGTGAAATGTATAACGACTTCACCTTCATTATTCAACGATCAATTGTGAAATGTACAACGACTTCACTAAGCAATCACTATTCAACGATCAGTTTGTGAAATATATAACCGAATTCACTTAGAAATCATTGTTCAGGTATTAATTGTTAAATGTACTGATACTCACTGGCCATAATCTGAAGGGACAGAAGAGACGGCTGAAATCGGAACGTTTGATGATGGGACAGCAACGTTTGATGGAAGCTTGATGAGACTGACAATAGGGACAATTAACAAGGGGAAAAAAGGCAAGAGGTCTAGGGATATAAATACGATAGTGATGTAAGGCAGAGATGATCAGTAACAGAGAGAGAGAGAGAGAGAGAGAGAGAGAGAGAGAGGCTGTGGTAGCACGGACACCCTTTGATGGGACAGGGAGCAAACTGTGTCCTAGGCCTGGGACCAAATGAGAATGGACGTGGTACTGTAGCTACAAATATACGCACACACCTAAGGGGCCCATATAATTACAACAAAGCACGTCATCATCGGGTTACCAAATACAGAGCTAAAACCATGTATTTCCTGTGTTAATCTAATCACATTGCCACAAATACGAGTGCTGACTGTGTAACAGAAAAATACGAGTTGATATATACTGTATGTATGGAAAATAAGATTTGGCTTAAGATACAAAACAAACCAAAATTTTCTTGGACATTTCCGGGGACAGTTGGCATCTGTGCCTATATCCATGCTGTATCATCACTCACACCAACACCTGCCAGCCAGTCCCCACACCAAGTAGCCTATCCACCCACTGAGTAGCCTATCTACACACTAAGTAGCCCATCCATACACAGGGTTATACAGCAAAAAGATACCACTGCATACCGTTACAAGAAATGTAGTTGAGGAAGATCTCAGATAATAATAATAATAAGATAGAACAGCAGTATATTTAGATAATGCTTTCATAAACTGGTGCTAATAGAGGTAATAAAAGAACTGTGTCAGAAAGGAATAAAACGCAAGAAACTGGAGAAACAAAATAAACGATAATAATGTGTTAAAGTTAGTGACGACTGAGAATGTGTAATGAGGTCCATGTCAAAAAATGATAAGACAAGGTTCAGTACGGTACTTTAAAAAAAAAAAAATCAGTTACAACAGACTAGCAGAGTAGGATGAATGAGAAAAATGGATGGAATAGTAGGTACAAGGCTTGAAAGTCCATTTGTTTTTTAAGATGATAATGGCCATTACACACACACACACACACACACACACACACACACACACACACAAGAAACAGTCAAGACCACAGAGGTGTTCAAGAATCAAAGATGATGAAAATGAACTAATAAAGACAAAACTGGTCGGAAGAAGCAGTAAATCAGAAATGAATGAAATAGTAATTCAGGAAACAATAAATAGCTAACACTTTGAAAAAATTAATCACTACAGTACAGTATTACGGTAAGTAGAACGAAGACATAAAAATAATGCAAAAAGTGGAAAAAGTAGCAGTGAACGGAAGTATGAATGCAATAATTACAAAAGAAATTAAGGCAACTAGAACAAAAATAGGGCTAAAGTTGTTTGACGTATGTAATGCCGAAACGTGGACGAAATTAAAGGATTAAAAGAAAAAAAGGTAAGATTACCATATCCAGCAAAATTTGGGGAAAAATGAGAATGCACTGTGAGGAAAAGGAGAATGAATATGAGAATGAAATACATCTGAAAGATAAATGCAATATCAGAGAACACTTGGCAGGAATAGAGAAAACGGAAACAACAAATATCATTATCATCATCATCCAAATTGACTCATAAAAAGCAGCCCAGAGACTCGGGGGATAGGCCACACATTCTCGACATTAATGCATCAGTGAAACAAACCCCTGAGTACGGCAAGCAAGAAACCCCAACCATCCTTCAGAAGGAACCCATACAAGCGGCACCTGGTTGGAGAGCCTAAACTCACTAAATTAATAGGCGTCATTTGGTTATATGGTTACCACCCACTGTGGGAAAAGGTTTCCTGAGATATAGGAAACTATTTCACCTGTCAGTTAATGTACAGAGAGAGAGAGAGAGAGAGAGAGAGAGAGCACTACACCGAGTATGTGGATGAAGGAGGTGTAAGAAAATAGTGAGGAAATCTAAGAAAATATGAGACGAGGCAATAGGATGAGGAAGGTCACCGAACAAGAAATAAGATATTTAGAACAATTAGATTTTGAGAAGGCAAGATTAATATTCATGTTAAAAACAAGGATGATAGATAAAGAAATATTCAAAAAAAAAGTATGAGCAGAGTTTACTTTGCGAAAAAAAGAAAGAAAATCAGTTACATATTTTTCAGCTCGAGGTGTATGGGGGTTATAACAAGAGAATGAACTAGAAAAGAAAGAATAAATGAAACAATAAGAGAAATAATAAATGAAATAAAAGAGAACTGTACAGAAATTGTAGCACTAACCGTGGAAAAGAACACTGAAAAGAAGGGACATGATACTGAATATGAGAAAAGAATGACAAAAAAAGACAGATGTAACCAGTTAGGAGGGGGGGGGGAACGTGAAACAATCGACAAGAACATAGTGAGATCAAGATGAAGTGTTCTCTAAATACAAGTCACAGTTATAAAGCATACACCAGTGCACAACACAGAAAAAAAAAAGTTCACATTTAAACGGAGTGTAATTGATTATTCTTATGGTGATGGCCTTCTAGTATACCCACAAAACCATACTATACATTATTCACTCTCTCATTCCACTTCAGCCATCTTCTGAACTCAAATAATAATAAGCTTGATACTGCGAAACATTATTTCATGCTAAGGAGAGCCGAAATGTATTAATCACTCATCCAATTATTCGTCACAGTGACCGCGCCTTCGTTCTACGGCAATTTTAATATTATTTTGTTGGTATATTTTTTGGCAGTTAGGAGTGTAAACTGTATATATATTTTGATACCTTACATATAGTGTTTACTGAGTGGCATTTTGGTATTAATTAAGGACTCGTGTGTTTTAAAAACGTTTGCTTGATACGTGATCATGCGTTCATTTTTTAAATATTTTCTGTTAGTATGTTTTGGCAACTAGTTGTATTAATAATATGTATATTTGATATTTTACATATTAAGTTTATCTTTCAATGAAATATATACTGCAAAACTACACCAGTAAGTAATTCGGTTAGTAAATTATAAGCCATTTGAATGCATTCGGATGTCATCTTGTTTGTTGTGTCCGGTGAGTTTAAATGCTGAAGTCTGTGGAGCTATACAGTACCTTCTTATGCTAAATACGCGGAGGTTGTTTTGAAGCTGTCAGTGATTTCAAGTGATACCGAGATCCTGGAGCAGTTGGTGATGTGAAAAAAAAAAAAAAACGCAGCCATGGTGAGTAAATAATGAGAATCTTGATTTGTAAGTGTCATCCGCCGGGTATGTTCAAATCGACACCATTGTTTACATCGCGAAGAAATTTTATTAACTCTTTTACTGCCCTGACGTCAGCTTTTTGTTATTTTTCCATTTTGAAAGACGATTATTCAGATTGGGATAGGCTTTTGGAAACTGAGGGGTTGAAAAGACACAATAAACTTGTTTCAAAACTGCAGACTCTTGCTACCTTAAACAAAAACATCGTAGTGTTAGCCAGAGGAAAATGAAACGTGCATCATCGTACTGGCGTTATTAAGTTCAGGCCCTTCTCTGTCACGTAGTCTAAGAAGTGTATGTCCAATAGTCAGTTTCATAAAATAGTGTTTGTAATAGCGTAGGCCTTGTTAACTCGACAGTCTTCGGATTGACTCGGACCGGTGATAACGTGTGGGAAAGTGCAGCTCTCAGGTGGAGCCAGGATTCCGGTGGCTTGAATGGTGAATGAATGGATGTGTGGTCCATTTCAGTTGGCGTGCTGTTGATTAGTTCTTCCACTATTGTACTGTTCCGTTTTCCTGGCTCTTTCTGTGACGTATTTCGCCCTCCCTGCAGGTTGCAAAAAGGCATGATGATGATGATGATGACAGTGATGATGACGAGGATGTAATAGTGTAGTGCTTTCTATTGCCATGAAACGGCCATATTTTTTTATCAACTGAGGAAGCCTGGCCGTCACTTTCCTTTTTTTGAACCATAGTAATGTATTTCTTTAAATATTTCACACTGACGTAGTTTGCATTACTAACATTCAAGATAATGCTATCATGCTCGTAAACTGAAGAGAAAGAAATTACTGTAGAGTGGAGGTACTGAATGGACATGTCAAATTTCAGCTTACCTTATAATTATGTTTCTGTGTACTGTAATTATATCCTTATTGTATCACATCAGGTTGTAAATCAATAACCGTATAGTAGAGGGTTTACTGTTTGGACGTTAGGGGTCGCCATGATTGAAAGTTTGGAAAACCAGTGCATTAAACCACTCCTTTACTAGCTTTTATTCAGTACAAAATATTATAGTTGATGTTATACAGCATATAGTTTTCTTTGGAGACTGTTACGCTTCACTTTCTATTTAGCAAGTTGTATGGCAAACTAAAGGATGTAACTTTACATTCATTCCTGTGCATGTAATGATAATAGCTTGTATAGCTACCCTTTATGCCATATATGTGTCACTGTAACTGTGCTGTCACGCACCCTTCCCTGCTTGGCCTTCAGCAACAATGTTCTCCAGAGTGTTGGGACTTGTACTGAATGGTAAATAACCTAAAAAAAAAAAAAAGACTCTTTAGTTACCATTCAGTATAACCCCCAACGTTGGGGAATGTTTTCCCTGAAGGCCGAACAGAAAGGATACATAAGAGTAAAGAGATACATTGATACATGTGACGGTATACTGAATACAGTTCACAAACACCGTAAGGAAACACGGTACTGTATGAGGGAGGGGGGAAAAAAGTGAAGAATTACAACAGAAAAACATATACCGGTAGTACATGAACTCTTATGTAAGAGTATGTTGGAATGTAATGTTTATCTCAGTCCAGCTGGGACTTTACCTGCCCTCCACTCCTTCTAACTGGGCAAATATAATGCCGCACGTCCTTCATTTGGTGGTGGTGATGTGTGTGTGTGCGTGCGTACACACACACACACCGTGCCAGGAACTGAGACCAGCCCTGGACTGAGGCCCATACAATCCCCGCCTTGATGAAACTTAACGATGGGCCGGCTATTGAGGAAGGCGCTCGATTTTCCCACGAGTAATGGCCCTTAAGGACCAGGGGACTGTATTCATGGTAGATTTTAGCCACTTTCGTAGATAAACAAGTTTCCATTGACCTTTTAGTTATTATCGGGAATTATTTTGTGTGCCCGCATTTTCTCACATATTACTCTGATTCTAGTCTGACTGTGAAGTGTTTGGAACCAGTACGAGTGAAAATGAAGGCATAAGTAAGCAACCTCATGCACGACTTAAGCTCTGGAAACTTTATAAATTCTTTCCCAGCCCTAAGCCACCACCCAGGGCCCACAATGACATCCCCCGCCCCGCCACAATGGACCTGCCCATCAAATCCTCACAGGCGTTTTTGTTGCAGGATTCCTGTGGATTACTTGGGATAGGGATGGTGGGGGGTGAGGGAGGGGAAAAGGTGGTGTGGAAAGGGTGGGGGTTAGAGAGGGGTAGAGGCTGGTATGATGTGGGAGGGGTGAAGGTGGTGTGGTGGGGAAGGGGTCAAGGTGATGTGGGGTGAGGTGGGGTGGGAATCGTGTATTTAACCTGTTCAGTAAGGCCATGTTTTTCCATTTAAACTCTTCAGTGCCCGGACGAATATATTTAGCAAAAGGGAGATAGGGTAACGAAGGCTGTTTCTAACCTCCGCAGATTAAAAGTCTCCCCCAAGCTGAGTGAAATCGTCTAAAAAAGCAAGACTTAAATTTTAAAAACCTAAGTGAAGTGGTGGTGAGATTCTGTGATGTGGGTGAATGATGTGGTAGTGATGAGGTGGACTGGGCATGGAAGGGATGATGAAGTCTGGTGTGGATGTGGAGTGATGTGGTGGTGTAGATGAGAGAGAGAGAGAGAGAGAGAGAGAGTGTGTGTGTGTGTGTGTGTGTGTGTGTGTGTGTGTGTGTGTGTGTGCGCATTCGTCAGTGTGTATGCCTGCGTGTGTGTGTTTATGTCAATGAGTGTAAGTGCTGCCGTGTGTGTGTGTGTGTGTGTGCGTGTGTACGTGTGTGTGTGTGTGTGTGTGTGTGTGTGTGAAAACTAGAATTTGCTCTTCATGTACCTACTCTGAGCTGACACAGTAAAGGTATTTATATTAAAGTGAATTAGTCTGAGAAGATATAAGAGTGACAGGTAGAAAGTAGAAGTAAGATGTGGGAAGGAGGTAGGAAGGTAGAAGAGGGGGAGGCAGGAGGAACAAAAGGGTAACGGGGGAGGTAAAGAATTGCGAAGGGGGAGAGAAAGAGATAGGAAGGTAGCAGAGGGTGAGGGAAGTAGAAGTGTACAGGTAGACAGAGAGGGATGGTGGGAACAAGGAGGAAGGAAGGTAAAGGAGAACAGTAGTAGAGGAGGTAGAGTGAGGGGTTGAGAATGTTTGGAAAAAATACATGGGTGATTGGGAAAGAGGTAAGTAGGAAGGAAAAGAGAGGGAAGTATGTAGGGGGGGGGGGCAGGGGTAGAGAAGGTAAGGAGACGGAGGCAGGGGTAGAGAAGGTAAGGAGACGGAGGCAGGGATGAGGTAAATAGAGAGGAAGAGGAAGCTAGGAGGGAGGTGTGTAAGGAAAGAGAGATTGGGAGAGGAAGCTGGGAGGGAGGCATGTAGGGAGAGAGGGATTGGGAGGGAGGCAAATGGAGAAGGAAAAGATGGTAGGTAGGGTAGTGAGAGGGAGGTAGGGGGAGGGGTGGTGCTGCTGGGGGTATAAGCAGGATTCTAGACTCTAGAGGAATAGAGGGAAGGGAAAGGGAATCAGTGTCTGCCAGGCTGCCGCGGAGGAAGGGGGTACCAACCCTCGCTCTGCACCCGGTCTGACTGAGAGGTGTCTGTGACCAGCAAGCTTCATTTCGCTTCATTATTTCCTCAACATCTGGGCTCTTCTCGCTGGTATAGTGTGCTGCTTGTTCTGGCCTTATTTGATTTAGCCTACTACCTCTTTATTAGTGGGTGTGGTATAATAGATGATAAGAGTGAATTTATTTGATTGTGATGCTTTGAACCGTAGTGCCATAAGCATAGAGATCGTAGCCCTTCTTCCTTGGCAGTTGATTCCTGTTCTGCATGTTAATCCATTTCCTCTGGTGCCTATTTTATTCTCTAGTATTACATTTCACACACGATTTTATTCAGCTTTAAGGAGACTTTTCGAACTGAATGAACTCTTTTAGCAGAAGTCTTTTGTGAGTTTAACAACGTATCGCATGGAGGTGTTAAGAATATACTGAACATTTTTTTTTTTGCTCCATCTTGAATGATGAGGTAATAAATCAACACCATAATACGATACTGATCACAAAGAAATGTTTGGAAGGGATCTAGAGATGTGGCATTTTTTTCCCCCCAATGATCTATATAATGTAAGCGGCAGAAGAATGGAAATCAGGTCAAACATATGTGAAAGACCTAAATGCTGTACCTGCCTTTACATTCATTGCCCCCCTCCTCCCTCCCCCCAAAAAAGCAATGAATTGGGTGGAAAGGGAGTGTGTGTGTGTGTGTGTGTTTTTTTGTACGTGAAAAACAGCTCGTGTGTGTGTGTGTGTGTGTGTGTGTGTGTGTGTGTGTGTGTGTGTTTTAAAGCTAATGTTAAACCGATTTTTGCTAACATTTATATTGTTTGACCATCTTGCTTGTAATAGTTATTATTTGAAGATATATATATTTTTGCATGGTTATAAGTTTATCTTAATCATGGCTATTATTAAATGATTAGTCGATTTATTGTGACTGGATAGATGTTTTGCCTGTCATTTTACTACCTTTTATTATTAGACTTCCATTATGATTTTGTCACGATTTTTTTTTTTCGTTTGCCTGGACAGTGTTGGGAGTAAGGCTCATACTTCTCGTAGGGTAAGGAGGCTCCCCAACACCGCTTTCTGAACGATTTACTTTCCCTACGACTCATATAATATCCCCAGGTTTGCTTTTTATGTTTCAGTATCGACATGAATAACACAGGTATATTGTAAAGCAGCAGAATCAGAAATTAATCGGTAAGGATGAGATGTTAGTAAGCTTCCTAACCTTGCTAGAATTCCGCCCTAAAGCTCAAGGAAGCTTCCAAACACCTTTTCCATATCGCTTTATTTCTGGCTGGCTAATTTCGTGTTGTTCGTTATTTATGCAGAGTATGGGGACATTAGAATGATTTAAGTAACACAAAAGACAGCCAGGTGTGATACGCAAAATAAATCGCATAGGAGAGGTGTTAGGGAGCTTCCTTAACCGACGAGAATACGGACAAAGTAGGCTAGCCCCGGTCCCCTACGCAACTGATGGGGCTGTAACGGATTGGATGATAGATAAACAGATAAGCATAGATAAATAAATGGAAAGACAGTGTACTCAGCATAGATAAATAGATAATGTACTCAGCTTAGATAGATGGACAGTGTACTCAGCATAGACAGATAGACAGTGTACTCAGCATTGATAAATAGATAGACAACGTACTCAGCATAGATAAATAGATAGACAGTGTACTAAGCGTAGATGAATAGATGGATAGACAGTGTACTCAGCATAGATAAATAGATAGACCATGTACTCAGCATAAATAGATAATGCACTCAACACAGATAAATAGATCGATAGATAGACAGTGTACTCAGCATAGATAAATAGATAGTCTAAATTGACAGTGCAATCGGCATGGGTTAACAGACAGTGTACCGTAATCAGCATAGATAGACAGTGTACTCAGCACTGTTAGATATATAGTCAAGGTACTAAGTATAGATAGATAATCAAGACTCCTAAGTGCTTAACTCTTTCAGTCCAGTAACGTATCATCCGCCTTATCTATCCACTCTCAGTGTCAATCGTTCCATCTAGAATGCAGAGTTGTGGCAATAAACATGTGAAGATGATGCTAGTCAGGAAGAAGTGCTATGGGAAGGATGTAGAGCCGTAGCATTGTCTTTTTGCTACTGAACTGTGTAAAGTAAGTTGCAAAAGAGCGAATATTCTGGACAGGTTAAGATAAAATGATGCTAGTCATGAATAAGTGCTATGGAAAAGACGAATCGATGTAGGGTGGCCAGTCAATAGCCTCCATTAGAAACCCGTTTGACGTGTTGCGGGAATGGCTCAGTCTGCTAATGTGGGCTTGGACGTGACAGTGGGAGTAAGAAATGAATAAATGATACGAGTTAGACATTGATAACCCTGATTAAGCCGTCCTCACAAAACACGAGAAAGCGCCTGGCGGAATGGAAGAGGATTGTTTTTCATGTGCCTTCCCGTGTTTTAATCACGCTATATTCAGTCAGTTTTATTCAGCTTGGGAAAGGTTTGTTGTGGTGAGGGGGGTTTGTTAAGGCAATGGCCGTATTTAATAATAATGGTAATGATGATGATGATGATGATGATAATAATAATAATAATAATAATAATAATAATAATAATAATAGTGTAGCGTGGAGAGTGAATAGCGGGTTGAGTCGAGTCACTCCAAATCCCTCCCGGAGAAGGGAGGGGGGAGGGGATGTGAGGAGGGGATGAAGGGTGAGGGAGGAGAGAGGAGGGGGGAGTAAAGAAAAAAGAATGTGGGAGGTGTGAAAGGGAGATAGCGAAGAGCAGGTGACAGAGGGGAGCAAGAGGAGGGGTGAGAGAAAAGTGAGGAGGTGGAGCTGAGGTGGGGGTTGAGGGAAGAGGAGAGGTAAAGTAGATGAAGGGTGAGGCGGAGAGTGGGTGACGGTGAGGGAGGGATGGGGTGAGATGTGAGAGAGGGATGGGGATGAGAAGTGAGGGAGGGATGGGTTGAAGGGTGAGGCAG
>JAGKTI010002679.1:0-64496 GCA_018397915.1 Birgus latro | reverse complement strand
ACAAGCAAATAGTCCTTACGAAATTTCAGATTGGGTGCTATATGAATGTGCAGAAGAGATAAGCAGACCAATATATTAAATATTTAAGGAATCCTTAAGTCAAGGTAAACTACCAGATATTTGGAAGAAAGCAAACATTGTTCACCTATTCAAGGAAGGAAGTAGACAGAATCTACTCAACTATAGATCAGTATCCCTTACCAATGATGTAAGCAAGGTACTAGAATAAGATAAGAAAAATTTGGGTAAACCATCTGAAAAAATACAGTATGATAAAAGAAAGACAGTTCGGTATTAGAAAAGGAAAATCATGTCACAGATCTACTACGCTACTATGATAGAGTTGGAGAAATGCTACAGAAAAGAGGGGGATGGGTGGACAGTATTTATTTAGATTTCAAGAATGCATTTGACAGAGTACAGGACCAAAGACTTTTATGGAAGCTGTATCATCAAGGAGAAATCCAAGGTAATCTGTTAGATGCAGGATTCTCTCAAAAAAGGGAAATGAGAACAGTACTAATGGGTAATTACTTATCATGGAGGGAAGTGACTGACAGAGTTCCACAGGGCTCAGTGCTCGCACCACGTAGTTTTCATTTTATATAAATGACATAGGCAGGAACATTGGACATGAAAGCTACCTAAATATGTTTGCTGATGATGCAAAAATACAAAGGATTACAAACACACTCTTGGAGAGAGCTACAAGAAGAATTAAATAAGTTTCATGAATGCAGCAATAGATGGCAAATGGAATTCAGTGTGGACAAATGCCATGTAATTTGGTAAAAGTGAAAAAAAAAAAAAAACGAGATTGGGATTAAAAGCTAGGAAGTTCAATCCTACACATATCAGAAAAGGAGAAGGACCTAGGAATTATCAATAACAGACTCTCCTTGGTTAACCACATAAATGACAAGGTACGAATCATGCACACACTGCTTGCTACTGTGAGACTAGCATTCACATATATAAAGACATGCGGAGAAAGATAACATCATTCATCAGACCAACCCTGGAATATGCATCAGTTGTCTGGAATCCTCATCTTAAAAAACACATAGATAAGATTGAAAATGTACAAAGGGCTACTACAAGATGGATACCAAGTTTAAAGGATCTAAGCTATGAAAAAAGACTAGAAAAACAACCTAGCAACATTACATGAGAAGGAAAAGAGGAGACATGATTACACTGTATAAATGCTTCTCTGGGAAAGAGAAAATAGACATCAGAGAGTATGTAACCTATGGGGAGGCTAAAAACTGCATAAAAAGAGAGCTGACAGACATAAGGAAATTTTCCCAAATAGGGCAATTGAATGAGTGGAATGCACTACGGAATGAAAGTGTGCCACAACTATTCATAAATTTAAGGATATACAGTATATATGATAAAATGGTTTAATACACGGGACAGTGCGAGCTTAACTCATTGCTGTAAAGACACAGATAAGAACAACTAGGTAAGAACTCGCGCACAGACGCTACATGGCACTGTTTTTCCTCAGTCGTTGTGCCTTCTTTGGAAACAGGTCCCCCTGAGGGGACGCGCGCCCAGGTTGAGAGCCAATGTACTAAACTTGTATCGTCAGACTAAGGGTCACGTTCCTGACAAAACTGTCTGAGGCAAAATCGGGTATTATCTGATCTTCCCTTGTTAAATTGTGCAATTTATCTTACCATCGCTTCCATAAACTGAAGGAATGAACATAAGACCGCAGAAATCTAAAGTGAGCAGATACTGAAGCTTCTATATTACATATTAACATCCTCTTGTATGTAAAGTAATAAACTATACTCGTATTCAAACAGTATTCATACATGCATTTTGTATTTCCATTTTCAGATTATTTAAAATAAATCTATAGGTGGTGACTGCTTAAGATTATTAAATGCAAGGTATTATACAATTAAAAATTTGGCAGTAGTGTAATTTAGCCAAAATTACAAATTAAAGGGTAGTGGCAAGGCTACTGCATTATGTAGTGAAAAATCGATGAGCACTTTTTAAGGCCACCAAATTTATTGTGCAAGCCATAAATTCCCTTAGCACATCAACTTCTAGAAGAAAGCTTTTTAAAAACTGTATTCATTAAACAGGCAGGTATATCGCCACCAAAAAAAAAAAAAGGGTGGCGACTTTGTTGACTTTACTTGGATAAGGCATGGAAAATAAATGCTAATAAGTAGTTCTTTAGTTCAACAGCCTCAGAGTTTGAGTTGTCGCATTTATCACTTTCAGTATGGTTTATGGTCTTCCCAAATATTACCTAAAGACAACGGAGCAAGCTTTGTTCTCGTACTGAAGGAATATGGTTTTGGTCTTAGTGTGAACCATCGCTGGTTCAACGAGGTGTGGCCCTTGAATCTGCACTGCCTCAGGGCATCATGTAAAAAAAAAAAAAAAAAATAGGGAAAGGGAGCTTTGCAAGTGGGTAAGAGAGGTACAGGTCTACCTATAGCCAGAAGCCATTATCCCGTAAGGGTGGCAGTTTTTCACCACCAATCCAGGGAACACACATGCGTTGGTTGTACCCAGCGTTGTAAATGGTTTCCTGGCTTACAGGAAACCATTGCGCCTGTCACTTAATATAAAACACCTGAAAAGGTAAGAATTGTAATAAAAAGTGACAAGAGAAATGGTAAGAGAGGAGGGCAGACACCGAAAAAGAACGGTGAATACAGCAGGCAACACTACATCGAGAGAGTGGAATGCACAGTATTCCCAACCTTTACCGCTCTTCCCCTCCCCCCATATAGCTTTTGAAACCTTATTTGCCACTTCCTCCCCCCCAAAAAAACCTCAAACACTCAACTGTTAAAGTCTACCCATCCAGCCTACTCATTCAGTCCCACTTTTTCCATTATTTCCTTGCCTTTTTCCTCTATCTCGCGTCCCACTACATCCAGCATCTCTGACCTCTCCCGCTCATACATACCATCATCTTGCAACAAGTGTTCGGCTTTCTCATCCTCACCAGTCTCGCATCCTACATATCATAACTTGGTGACTTCAGTCCTCCACCTGTACACTCGGTTTCTCATTTCCAGTGACTTTGTGATCGCATTGGTCATGTAGACATATCACCATTAATATACATTTCTTTCCCCTTCCTTGTTCTGTTTACCCAGGCAAACGTTCTCTCCCTTTGGAAGTAACGGAGTCTTTGTTACAAGTTAAGTTGTACTAGCTGTTTTTCCTATTCAGCTTCTATACTTTACATACATAATCTCCATGCCATACTGTTCAGCCTTCCACCTGCGGAAGGGCTTCTTCAGCTTGTGCTCAGCGTTACTGAACTCAGCTCCACAGTGGTCCCTGCAACTTGTCTTAGACATTCTTGCCTCCACACATAAATGTACCCTTCAATCTCGGATGAATTTTGGTTCTTCATTATGGCTCTGTCTTCAACAGCATTAACATCTAGCCCATGGGTTGCAGAGTTGCACGCAATGTACGGGTCTCCATTCCTTTCGTGTTTTGAACCAAGTTATCAGCAGTGACCATTTTTTCCACCTTGGGCTTCCTGCAATTAAAAAAAAAATAGTAATAATCAAGCAAAACCATACCCAGCCCCGTCAATTATAGAAGGTAGAATTTCCCATCCCCTCTACTCAGTTCAAGCTCTCAATGCGTGTCAGGTTCAGCGTTTTAACTATGATGCATTGTGGATATAGTCTGAATTTGAAAAAGTGTAACTTATCTCAAATTTCCAAATTATGATACCAAGTTATTTCCTTGGCAGATTATGCTACCACTCAATGAGCTCACAAAGTTCGTAAATTTACTTCCTCAGTTTCTTCTACAGAAGGAGTCGGTGACAAATGTCTCTGGACCTCCTCCAAAACACTTTAAAGATTTATCTAAGCCCATTTGCATCAGGTCATGTCTGTAGCAGCAGGTTCAGTGCACCATCAGTAAGATTTTTTTTTTTATTTACATTTATACTTGGTCCAGAAGCTGTATTATAACCTCGCTAATTTTCTACATTTGTATATCAAAATTTTTAAATTAGAGATGTATGTGATATAAGTAAAGGGTGCGCTTTATTGCTACTTCACCATTAGTCTGTTTAGAATTTGAAATCCACCACCAGTAGATTGGGGATTACATTTTCTAAGACCACAAGTCCTTAATTTACTTGTATATAAGGATACTAAATGAACAATATATTTTTTCTTTATAGCCTCCTTTATGTAAGATTTTGGAGCTTTGCACAAGGTTGCAGGGTGCAAAGGAGAACAATAATCTTTAAAAAAGAAATCGTATGGTCATGAGTACACGTGAACCTCCTCTTGTAGGTGGGTCTTCGTAGCTACGAGCAGATACATTCTGATGGGACTGTAAATTGGCGGGCTATAGAATGTCTGTTGCCAGACGCCTTAATCCCCTAAGAGGTGGGCACAAACAAATCGCCTTCATGTCGCCCTACCCCCTGTGCCCAGCTCCCAACTCACACCCCCCCTCTCTCATATAGAATAAAACTCTTATTTGCGTGTCCCAAGAAGGTGGCGCCTTGCACTGCACCCCCCCCCCCCCCGGCCCCGTCGCCCACGTTCCTCATATCATATCTACCTGTGGACTTTAACTCGACTGAACGGATACCGGTTGACGAACACTGCTGAGGGTGCTACAGGCCGCTCTGGGGAATACTGCACTATACTGTACACTGAGCAAGTGTTGCACGCTAACAGGTGGTGGTTAAGTGCCTTAGGGACGATGTTTTTGACATCGAAGTTACTGTCCTGCTATGCGAATCTAGACACCCAAGGCCACAGGGTGGGCTTGGCAGGAACCCTAGCTACAGGGCACTACATTCCTAGAGATAGCAAATAGAATTTTATTCCAATACCCGCCATTAGTTATTACTAACTTTACCAATACATAATTTTCCGTTTTCATGGAGCCTTTGAACCCAAGCATTTTACATGTTTCTGTATACAGTATGACAATTTTGCAGGTTTAATAGGAAGTAATTAATATGCAGGAAAATTTGAAACTTGCTGAGAAAATGTCTTTAAACTACAAGTTTTGGTAAATTTGTTTTGGCCATTAGTTTTCAATATTTATTTAGCAAGAAAATTATCACAGGTACTTCTTGGTGTTATTCTAATAGCTAACACACTTGCAGTTGGACTCTGTTGATGATGGAGGCCTGGAAACCCTTGCTGACCTTGACACGTACTTTCGGCGGTTGCGTGATGTGGGCAAAGTCCATATTTCCAAGGCCTTCACTGCCCAGACTAGGAGGTACCGACGAGGTAGGTGATGTTTGATTATTAAATGAATTTTATAATACAGTAATATAATAATTAATGATATTAATTACAGGAATGATTATAGCTGACCTTTTAAAGAGCTAGTTTTTCAAAAAGATTCACTTGCACTGGCAATGTGTTGTCAACATCATATCACAATAGAATAACTATTATCATAAAATCTAAGTTTTGCATTATGCAGTGTATTCTTTGATTGGAATCTATATTGTTAAATGCTGACCATAACACTGCAACTAGCAGTGTTATGTCGGTTGGCGGAGGGTTAGCGCCCCTCCCCGGGAAACGTATAAAAAGACAAGCAGACTGCCTTGGATCCAGACAGACCTATAGGTGACGACCAAGGACCGAACAAGGACATGTTGAGGATGGCTACAAGGAATGCGAGGGGCGCGAATGATTAGGTGAGAGAGATTGTGCAGGTGGTTGAGGATGTAGATTGACAGACCAAATAGAAGAGTGAGAGTGGGAGTATGAATTGGGCACATTTTTTGTTTGTTTGTCCAACTCTGGGCATAAGGTTTGCAGCCTGATCCCAAGGCCCAGTAGTCCGCCTACATTACATGCACCTCTACTTGTCACCACTTCGGCGCTAACACCCACCGTTCATATTGAATACATGCTAGGGCTGTCTCATACAGGACTGGTGTATTTGTATTAGCGGGGGTAGTTTTACGACATGTCGGCGGGTCTTCTGGTAGATCACTAAAGTCTGATTTTATGAAATCAAATGCTTAAACTGTTCCCTGTCCCAGCGGGGATTTGAACCTGGGTCCGGTAGGACTGCAGGCCACCTGTCTACGGATTGAGCCACCGCCTCCCCCAATTGAGCCACCGGTAGCGGGTGAGAATAGGACAAAGGAGAGTGTATGTACTGTGTGCAAGAGATGGAAGGAGAATATAAGAGTATGGATCAGTTGGTTCACCGATTGCTTGGGTAAGATTGAAAATAGTACAATCATGGGCGATTGTGTATATGCGTGGACAGAAGACCATATAAGCAGTGAAAGAAGTTCTGGGCAAATATGGAGGCATGCATGGAGAGGAGTGTGTGTTTTTGACTGGAGATATGAATGGAAAAGTAGGGAATGTGAAGGTACGAGTAGATGAGGTTGATGAATGGGGTGTGCCTGCAGAAGTGGATGAAAATGGTAGTGCTCTAGTGGACATTTGTGCAGGGAGGGGATTGGTGATAGGCAATACCCTCTTTAGGCACGGAACGATCCACAGGTATGCAAATGATGAGAAAAGTGGGTGGTGAACTAAATGAACGAAAGGCAATGACTGATTACGTGTGTGTGGATGAGAGAATAAGAAGGTAAGTGCTGGATGTGAGAGCAAACAGAGGTTGGAGATGCGGACTCTGACCACCAATTGATGATGAGTCGAGTTACAGATGAGATGGATGAACAGGATAGGAGGACAGGAGGAAGCAGACCATATAAAGAGGGTAGAAAGGTTGCAGGAGGATCGAAAAAGGGCAGAATATAAGCGAGAAGTGAGTGAGCGACTGGGTAAATCTGATTTGAAGATGGGGGAGGTGGAAGGTGTGTACAAGGTATTCACAGAAGAAATCTGTGCAGCATGTGAGGTGGTGTGTGGGGTGAAGAGAAGACTAAAGGGAGTGTAAAGAACAGCATGGCGGAATGAAGAGGTGAGACAAGCTGTGGTGCAAAAGAAAGCATTTAGAGAGTGGATGGGAAGCAGAGGCATGGAGGAAGTTGAGAGACTGAAAAGAGAGATGTATCTAGAAAGGGAGAGAGAGGTGAAGAGATTTGTAAGAGTAAGAAGAGAGTGTTTGTGGAGTTTGGAATGAATGTGAAGTGGGGGGGGAATGTAGGAAAATGCTCTGGAAGGAGGTAGTATGACAGGTAACAAAGAAGGTAGCAGGGGATAAAAATTACAACTTGATAGTGGAGAAATAAAAAGTGAGCAGATGAGAACATTTAAGGAATTGTTAAACAGAATGAAATTAACAAGAGTATAAGTGGCTGGGGAATGGGTGCGAGGAGGAGGGAGATGAGAAGCGATAAGATCGATAGAATGGGAGTGGCGATAGCAATTAGGTTAAAATGGGGAAAGGCCCAGGAATTGCAATGTGTACTGAAATGCTGAGGTACGGAGGAGAGAGAGTAGTAGAACAGATATGGAAGATTTTTTAAAAACATAAGGAAATACCATTATAGGTGTCCTCCATTCATAAAAATTCTGTAAAAACTGGACTTGAACAGCCGTAGGTTGAAGAGTGGAGGGAAACCACTCTTGGGAAGAGTTCCAAAGAGATGCAGTCCAGGGAATAAAAGAATTCTGATAGGCAGAATTTCTGAACTATGGCAGTGTGACAGTCCAGTCATGAGCTCTATTGATGCCCATGTAGAACGGGAGATGGCATGGAGAGGTGACACAATGGATACAACTTTGTCTGAGCATTTGCCATAAAAGTATCTACAAAATAATGCAAGGGAGGCAACATTTCTTCTTAAATGCTAGGGAGGTAGTTTATTTGTAGTAGTAGGGTTATTAATTCTAACTCTTTTGTTCTGAATTTTGTCTAGTTGTTTCGGTGCAACTTCTTCACATCCATTCCACAAGGGTGACCAGTATTCCAGCTGAGAGCGCATATGACTCATGTAAATTGTGGGTAACTGCTTGTCACTGAAGAAGTTAGACTCTGTACAATAATCCAATTTTCTTTGAAGCAGTTCTAGCAAGTGATCTAACATGAGAGGTCCAGCTGAGGGCATTAAGTGAAACACCGAGAATTTCAGTACAGTACTTTTAGGGATAGGAATATTAGTAGCACTGAAGGTAATATATTGTTGGGAAGTGGGATTTGCCAGTTCGGTAGTGCTAGAGTATTCCCGTTGTTTCTCGTACAGTAGTTCTGTTAAGTCAGAGTTGCCAGTTATCCTGCTGTTTGTGAGTGTAGTTTTTTTGTAAGTTGTACATTAAATGTTGTGCTCTTTTCCTCTATAACATTTTATTTGATTGTTAAAGTATGTAATCTTATCTTTGTTTGTATGCTAAATAATTTAGTGTTATCCAGTGTAAGAAAACTCTGGATATTTTGGATATCTCACAGTTGGCAACTGTTGCTTCTCCTAGAATGTAGATCATTCTAGAACAATGCAAGCTTATATAAAGATGGGAAAGAGACTGTCAATTTCAGTTCAGTATGAGTGTAGATCAGTGTCAGTGCAGATAGTGACGATTATCTCCGGTACTTGTGAAAACAGCGAAGTGTTGTTGGCAAGCATTGTGTAATTGCGGTTAGTGAAGAATATATCCTGCACATGTGAAAATAGAAGTGTTGTTGGCAAGCATTAAGTGTAATTATTTGGAAAATAAAGACACTGAACTTAAGAAGACAGTGTTTCTGTGCTGCTGTGTTTTTGTACACTGAAAGGCTGTCTCTAGGAAGAACAACTCACTGGGCAATATCCTTCCTATACTGAACTACTGCTGTTGGAGCCTATGGCAGTGTGGGACGGGGACGTAACAGTAGGAATCAGGAAATATCTGTCTATTAGTAAAGTGTATATAATTCCTAGCATTAAATAAGGCAATGTTACTTTGTCCCCATTCAGTGATTTTTGAAATACAATGTCTTGATTTATGGAGATTTCTGTACTGAGTTTAGTTAAAGATATTAAACCTTGTGAATGGGTGTTGAAGTGTGAATAAACTGAAGGTTGAGACATCGGGATATGAATGGATGAGATTATGGGTGACGGATGAGATTATTAATATGACTTAGAAATAGGGTAGGATCTAGAGTTGATCTTTGTGGCATGCTGGCATTAATCATGTGGAATTGGAATCCTCACCTTTTCTTTGTCGTTGATATATAAGCAAATCAGAGGAACAAAAGAGGATAGGCAATAGCAAGAGTTTGAGTAGCAGGGAATGGTGCCACACTGTCAAAAAGCTTTAGAAATATCAAGGGCTACTGCATGAGTTTTCCCATATTGGTCGGTTGAGTGATGGATGGTACTGTGTGAGTCAGGAGATTTAGTAGATCAACAGTGGATCTTTCGTGGCTAAAACCATACTGTCTACCACTAAGTTGTTGGATTCAAGTTGTTTAACTATGTGCTTATTCTTTACAGTCTCAAATACTTTACCAAGGGAAGATGTGATAACAGTTATTGGTCTGCAATCAATGGGGTCAAATGAGCTTCCTTTCTTCGGAATTGGGTGGATATTGGCTTCCTTCCAAGAATTAGGGAATGAAGAAGTACGCATGTATAGTCTGAATAATTTAGCTAGAACAGGAGCAAGTTCTGGGGAACACGTTTCCAAGACAATTGGAGTAAATCCATCTGGACCTGGAGCTTTGTTGGTTGGTAAGTTGTCTTTGATAGATTTTACATATGTAGTCAGTAAGCGGAGCAGTTTCGGGAGAGTCAAGTTGTAGTACAGGGATGTTCTGGTTAACTTCCTCAAAGGTAGAATTTCTGGCAAATGTATTGGCAAGGATGTTCGCTTTACCTCGCGGGTCATTTATAATCTTACCACCTGAAGATTTTAGTGCGGGAATTGGTAATAACTTGTTATTGAAAAAAAAAGAGTTGACCAGCTTATTTTAGTCATTAGGATTGTTTAATAGTTTGGATGCCTGGCTGTGAAGGAAGTTTAAATTAGAGAGATTTAGTACTGATTTTGTTTGGTCTGGCAGTTTTAAATTGACTAAGGGATTCAGATGTTTATTATAAGCAGGACTTTTGGGTCGTTGCTGTGGCACACTTGCTGTCAAACCATTTTGGGGAGTCCAACCATTTGTGAATTGTTGACTGGATATGAACAATTCCATGCCATCTTGTATTAAGTAATTGTGGGAATTGATGTCACTGGAGAAGACTGCCATGGAGTATCAGCAAGATCATTCTAAATCCACCCAAGTCTGCCCTGTCAAATAGCCATCTGGTCGCTCTGACAGGTTCAGAACGGGGAGGTTTTTGGGAACTAGGGAACTGACTAATGAGGCTTTGATGAGATTGTGATCGGAGGGTAAAAGTGGTGACACTACGTCTATCCTGTACTGATCTGGATTGTCATGAGTAGGTCAGAAATATGCGTTATGGTCAGGATTATCTGGAATTCTGGTTGGTTGTTTTACCAGTTACGTGAGATTAAATGATTCTGCAAACAGCTCTTATTCTAGACCAGTATCGTCAGTCCTGGCAGAATGCAATGACCATTCTACATTATGGAAGTTAAAATAATCCAAAACGGTAATTTCAGTGGTAAGGGTGAGGTTATGGTTAGTCAACTGTGTGGATATACGGTAGTCAAATACGCTGGGTTCTGAAGAAGCACTGGGGGAGAGATAAACTATGGATATATTTGGTAATATTTAGATAATTTAGTTTATGAAGTGACTGGTCAAAGTTAGTTGAAGCGAAGTTCAAAACAGTGTCAACTGCAAATTCAGATTTGATATAACAGGTGCCACCCTTGTTAGGGAAGTTTGTGAGGAGATGGTAGGCTAAACAGGAAAACAAAATATGTCGGTAGAGGAAGAGATTTGGGGATATGTGAGGAACAGGGCTAAAGGGGATATTGATAGGAAAAAGTGAACGGAATTCAGACTGGTATTATGATCACGGATATTAGTGAAATAAAAGGCCAAACTTGTGCTTCTCCGCTGGCAGACATGAACAGTGTTAGCAGATTGGTCTGGGGAGAGTTGACAGGAATAAATATTCTCCTATACAAAGGAAAAGGGGAAAGTGTGTGGTAATCATAGGGAAATTTTTCTTAGTGTAACGAAAAGTATATGGTAGGATACTCACTGACAGGTGAGGAAATAACAGGAACTGTTTGAAGAGGGAAGTTGTGTAGATCAGATTCATATTAAGGTGTTTAGTGGAAAAGTTCCTAGAGAAGGAATAGAAGTTGTATGAGATTTTCATGGATTTGGAGAAAACATGACAGTGGATAGATAAGGGATGTGGAAAAAATGAAAAATATGTGGAGTAAATGGGAAGTTGTTGAATGCTGCGAAGAGTATGAGGACGCTAGAGCAGCAGTTCGTGTGGATGGTGAACAGTGAATTTTTCTGTATGAATGTTGGATTGAAACACAGATATCACGCCGCCATAGTTGTTCAGCTTGTATATGGATGGATTTATAAGAGATAAAGGGTAATGGCTGCTGGAGTGACACCAATGAGAGAGGGCAGGGTTTGGAAACGTCCTGTTATGTTCGCAGATTATAGTGCATTGTTAAATGAGGACCAAGAGGAGCTGCAAGGCTTGGTGAGTCTGGGTGAGTCTGTAAGAAATTGAATCTAAAGGTGGATGTAGAGAAGAGGAAAGTTGTGATCTTTGAGAGAAATGGTCGATGAATGCATAGAGAGGGTGGTTAGTGAGGTAGATGTAAAATGTGAGTGCAGTTAAGTACTTACAGTAGGTTGTTTGATGAATAAGGATGGAATTTTAGAGGATGTACTTGAAAGGGTTCAGCAGAGAAGAAAGGTTGCTGGTTCACTGAAAGCAGTGGTTAGAAGTGGGAACAAAGGATGGAAGTAAATCACTACATGATGGTACTGATGCCTACTCTAATATACGCAAGTAAAATTTCGACCTTGCTGGAAGGGCAAAAGTCAAGAAGAGTGAGAACAGTGGAAATGAGTTAGCGGAGAGCAGCACGTGGAGTTACGTGGAGGGACAGACTGACAAATGAGGAAATGAAGGAACGTTGCGATGTGGATAGGAGAAATAAATTGAGGTGGTTTGGCCATATGGAAAGGATGGAGAGTGAGAGACTGGCGAGGAGAGTGTACGCGTATGTAAGTGAGGTGGAAGGGCGGAGAGGGAGGGGGTGACCGAGGATGAGACAAAAGTTGAGTGTAGAGGTGTAAGTTGGGAGGAGGGCATCGAAAGGCAGGGGACAAGGCAACATGGAGGTGATTTGTTTGTGGCCCCACTTTTTTTTTTTTATGCAAGGAAGAAGGAACCAAAGGCCATGGGCCCGCATACTGTTCCTTCCAAGAAAAAGTAAAAACAGTACCAAAGAGAGCCAAATTCAAGATCCATTCATTTCGAGATGCCTGGACACACTGCGTTTGAAAGATTGGAGATCATAGGAAGTAGGGAATACAGACAGAGGGAGACAGTTCCAGAGTTGACCAGTTGCATAAATGAAGGACTGGGAGTAACGGTTAACTCTTGCATTAGAGAGTTGGACAGAAAAGGGATGAGAGTTTATTGCTAGACGGGTACTACGTGCCCGTCGTAGAGGTGGAGGGATGCAAGCAGACAGTTCAGAGGAACAGTGACCATTGAAGTAGCGATAGAAGAGAGATAAAGAAGCAACAGTGCGGCGAAGAGACAAAGGTTGAAGGGAATCAGTAAGAGGAGGAGAGTTAATGAGACGAAAAGCCTTTGACTCCACCCTATTGAGAAGAATTGCATGTGGGGAGCCTCCCCACACATGAGAGTTGTACTCCATACACGGGCGAATAAAACCCGTGTACAAGGTCAACATCTGTGCAGGGGTAAAGAAAGTTCGGAGTCGGCCCAGCACACCTAATCTCTTGGAAGCAGATTTCACAAGAGATGTAATATGTTCTTTCCAAGACAAATCCCGAGAGAATGAAACCCCTAGCATGTTCAAGGATGATGCAGGACTGAGCTGGACATTATTAAACATTAGTGGGTAATCCTGAGGAAGATTTTGTCGGGATTTGTCGGGATTAAGGCATATGGCTATAGGTAATAGTAAGAAGCAGCAGCTGCAGCTGTGCCGGGCACAGCAACCCCCTAACGGTAGTTATTTTAGTGCTGACATATAAACATAACAGGATATCTAGTAAGAGAAGTCACACATCAAATTTGGAGTAAATCGAGTGAAAATTGACGATTTTATCCCCATTTGAAATTTCAGCCCGACCCACCTGACAGTAATTCCCCTACCGCTAACTAGGGGGTGACCTTCCTGATGTAATGAGACACATTATACGATGCAGATATGAAAGATGCACCTTTAGGTTTTGGTTTCATGTCGATATGACTAATATGAAAGGAGTTATGACGGAAAAACTATTTACATTTTAATTTCGGGGAGCCTACAGTCTAGGCCTTGGCCCAATTTGGCCCAAAATTTAAACAGGTGGTCAGAAGGTCATAGCCCATCATCCCAATAAATTGAGTGAAACTCACACCAGTAGTATTCGTGTAAAGTTGTTGACAGACATGTAACACCCCTCTCTTGATGGTTGATGGAAAGTCCTGGAGTAGTTATTTACGGCCTTTAATTGTGGAGCACAGAGATATAGGTGTTACCCCTCCTGATATTAGCCCTCGACTACTGGGACATGCGGTTCGAGTTGTGCAGGCAAGCCTGGGAACGCTGCTTACGTCTGCATTTCTAGAATACAGTGGGGGGGGGGGCATACAGTGGGGGCATACAGTGAGGGAGGCATATATACATAACGGGCATAATACATACATATATAAGGGGAATGGTACAGACAGACAGGCTGAAAGACAAACTGAGTGAAAACAATACCCGTCCCCGAGCCCCTCTGAGGCGGGGACGGGTAATAATAATAATAATAATGATGATGATACAGTAATATGGTAGGTATTTTTACAAAAGCTAGTTTTTCAAAAGGATTCACTTGTACTGGCTACCAACTTCATATCACAATACAGAACATCTGTATTTTGATGAAAATGAAGTTTTGCATTGTGCAGTGTTTTTTGTTGGCTTTAATCTTTATTGCAAAATGCTGAACATAACATAGCAACTATGAATGTTTATTCATGTTTACCCCTAAAGTTTCTAGAAGTGTTAAGGTGACATCCCAGTGTGACGTTAGAGAATGAAAACTTAATTTTGAAAATTAACGTACTGTACCTGGGAGCAGCGATAGAGATAAATATGCAGATGTGGGAAGTAGTGGCACAGGGAAACAAAGTGGCTGGTGCTATGACGGCCGTGATAAGAAGCAGAGGTCTGGGGCTGGTGGCTGTGAGAGGCTTGCATGGCATTCAGTGCCTACTGTGACATAAGGATGTGAAATTGTTTGGAATGAATATGAAAAGCAAAGAAAAAGAACTGTTGAGGAATGTGTAGATTATGGAGGATGGATAGGGTAAGGTATAATGTGATTTGGTGGAAGCAAAGTAAAGAACTCTGGACACCTGGGCAGCATAGTCTGGGAGCTTAGATGATATGGACATGTGGAGAGTTGGTGTGAAGCAGTGAAAATGCTATATTTAAGCGAGTTAGGTTGGAGGTGGCGAGGTAGGCCCAGAAGGTGGATATACAGTATATGGTTTAATGTGAGAGGTATGGAAGCTGATGAAGTTGACAAGGGCTCGAGTTGGCTAGATGAATATTGTCGAGTGTATGACGAGGATCTGGTACCCCATATTAACTTGACAGTCATTGGATTAACTTTTTGATAGGCAGATGTAAAGCTTTGTGCAGTAAGTTTGGACCTAGCAGGTGGAGCCAGGATTTTGGGGGTCTGAATGGTGAGTGCATGCGTGTGGCCCTTTCACTTGAGCAAATTGGTTAGTATGTTATATTTTCTGCTCTATGGTTGCGATGGTTTGGGCATACGGAGAGAATGGATAATGAGTGATTGGTGAAAAAAATAATTGGATCTGACGTGAGAGGTGTAAGGCTGAGAGGAAGACCACGAGTAGGATGGATGGACAATGTGAAGAGAGCGTTGGATGCGAGAGGGTTGTCTGTTGAGCAAGGAAGAGTGGCTGTGCGTGACAGAAATGACTGGAGAGAAATTGTGAATGAATAAATGATGACGCAGCCCTGAGGGGATACTCCCGCATTTTGTCTGATCAGCTGATCAGGTCAGGTGCGGGTAAGGGGATGGGTCCATTATGATGCGGCAGGGGTAAACCAGCTTTGCTGTCGGGCCCTGCTGCGGATGTCACTGACTGCACTGCGAAGTTGACCCTCGTGCGGTGTGGTGCGGTGAGGATCTGTCCCTTCTCCCCTTTGGCGCTAAGATGCGAATGAATGTGTATGAGTGGATGAGTAAATTGGTAGTGTGTTGACCTGTCTCGGCTACCTCCCTTTTCTTGGGGGAAGCAGCCTAGGTATATAGAATAGAACATATGGATCCTGTTTCATCCCACACTATGATGGGAAAGGGGGGTAATTGTCTCGACTTTTATTTGCCAGAGCTGGACATAAAATCAGTGGTGGTAAATGGGACAAGACATCACAACCTGGATTTTTCCATCCTCTCTGTGCCGATCACTACCATGACAGTCGTCCGAACTCAGACCAGAGCATTCTTCATCTTTGCAACTTACAGGTTGGTTGACTGGACCTGGTAGTTAAGTGGAGTTTAGTCTGGTATGTCATATGCTGTATACAGTGCAAAGTGTAACGTTGATCATGAGAGTTTACATTATTTTTTTTTTGTTCAAAACTAATAATTTCGATAAGTTAACTGTACAGAAATTGACCCGCCTGGCATTTCCATTGGTAATCGCTATAAATGTCATTATTATAACTGTTCAGATTTTTCAGTAATGACTTAATATATACTTTAATTTATCCCACAATCAGGCATTTAATTGTTCAGGTGTGATTTTTTTTCCCCCACGGGACAGAGCCACAGAAAAAAAGTGAATATTCAAGTCCAGCTTGAGCTAGCTCTGACAGTAGACCACTACATCACTTTAACTCGGAGGTTACTCTGGAAACTAAACAAATTGTTATTCAAAAATATCTAAAGTTGCTTTAAAAAAATGAGAACATTGGAGTTTGGGTTTTGGGAATTTTAGTTCCTGAAGCCTGATTGTTATTTGATATGGCTGCAAAACTATTCAGCTTTGGAAACTCGTTGGCTTTCATACAGTTGTTAGAATACGCGAAAAGCTCATTTTTTTTTCAACATAGCCTATACCAGTGCATGAAAAGTAATTTTTTCATCAGGAATGGGCTGCAGAGCATTGTGGAAGTATCCCTGCAGAACTATCAGGAACTTCAGGATACTCAGTTTCAGCTGACATCTCCAAGCTCTGACCCTGTTGACCGTATTACTGTGAGTTTGTCTTGTCTCTTAAGTGTACAGTTGGCTTACAAGCACAGATTTAGTGCAGATATGCTATAACAGGGAGCATCAGAATATCCATTCACGTAATGTTCAGTTCTTTGCAAATGTTTGCTTTAACCCACAGGTAAAGGCAATCTGCAGTGCTTCATTAGTCTCTTGCAAGATCAGTGGATTAAATCTTTCAACTGCTTCAGTAAAAGGATGTATCTTGGCAGTCATGCATACTTTATCCATTTCCATATTGTGATGCATATTCTCATCTGTATAATTTCTCAGACATTGACCTAACCAACGAAACAGTGTTCAGAATTTGCTGCTTCCTCCCACCCACAAGCTCGTGCACAATACAGTATCATTATGAACACACCATATGCACTTGTAGCAACACCGTCAAAGCTCTACACCTGTACACTAATTATAGTAAATGTTTAAATGCTTGTGTGGAAAACTGTGCTCTTGAGGTGGAATTAAGATTTCAGGGACTTGAATGGTGAGGAAATGTGTGGCCCATTTAATTGGGCAGGCTCTTAGTTCTGTCAGGTTTTTCATCTCCCTGGACCCTGTTTCACCCAGTTCTGTGGTGGTGGTGGTGGTGGTGGTGGCGGTACAACGGCAACAGATATAAGTTCACCATTATTCCAGCAATTATATTTAGTATTGCATTTCTTCCATATCAAGGCATGAATAGCACTGATCACTTTTCATCGTCACTTTAAATCTGGTGGTAAGTGGTGGTGACAACCATTCTTTGGATGTACGGTACTGCTGCCTATTTTTTCCTTTACTTTTATCATTCTATTTTTGTCTACCCTCCTCTCATTTCCCTTTCCTTCCCGTTACTTTAGTAACTCCTGCCTTTTAAAGCGTTCCAACACTGAATGACAAGTTATGGTTTAGTGTATCCCAGGAGACCGGTCGTTCCGCAGGAGGCCGGTCGTTCCGCAGGAGGCCGGTCGTTCCGCAGGAGGCCGGGCGTTCCGCAGGAGGCCGGGCGTTCCGCAGGAGGCCGGGCGTTCCGCAGGAGGCCGGTCGTAACACTGTGGTAACCATATAACCAGATGATGGAGTAAAGTGGAACCTACTATGGTGCCCATCAACTGGGTAGAGATGCAAATGCGGCATCCACCTATCTTCCAATACCTAGCTGTGACGAGGCTTTGTCAGCCTTATGGGAACATCGATTCACTGCACACCCCTGCCCTGCAAGGGCGATTCTTGCATGTGGTTGATGGGTCTGCTCAGCCAGACTGACTGGGGTTCATCAGCAACAGCAGCAGCTCTTCAAATCGTCATGTAATCCATCTCCATTTATTATCCTCAGTGTCACTTGTCTCCCGTACAGACTGTAGTTGCTTCACTCTAGCTTTGATACTGTCATGAATTTACAATAACTGAACCAGTCTACAAAGACTTGCAAATAGTACAGTTACACTTCAGGCATTAAAACCCCATCCAGTGATATGAAGCCATTGAGACAACACACCAGTTATCTACTCTTCAGTCTATATTCATGATATTCCCACACTGCAACCACCTACAAACATTGCACATTGCCTCATACTCGTATTCAGATTCGATATACTGTAATCCTCTAACCTGGACCCTACGTTACTGACAATCTGAGTGGACAGATTTGATGTAGCTCTGTTATAGGAAATAACTGGCACGTGACTCGGACAATGCTGTCGATTGCAGATAAGTATTTAAAGTGAATGATATTCCATTTGCTTTCTTACAGGCAAGGTATACAGGAAAGATGTCTTCAAAAAAGACTTTTCAGGTCAAGGCCTAATGTTCCTCCAGATGTAAACGAACGTCCATCTCAGAAAAAATGAGTTATTGAAAAACAAGACAAAAGGGCATCTCTAACCTAGTTTGTGACTGAATATGGAATTTCTAAAGTATCAGATATAAGAAAGGCCTAAGATGAGCTTTTTACTGCAGCCAAGTTTGGTGTTAACAGTGAACAATCCAGTGACGTGATTTAGAGCTAAATTATGAAAATTTAGATGAGGCTGTTTATAAATGGTACCTACAGCAATGTTCAGCAGGTGATGGAGTTAGAAGTATTGATACTCAAGCACGTGCCGAACGTCTGGCAAAACCTGAAAATTGAGGATTTCATGGCTAATGTTTGGTGGCTACTTAAATTATGAAAAAGATAAAATTGTGAAATGTAATTTATGGCGAACAAAATAGATTTTGAAACTACAAAAATTTATTTGCTATAACTCGGTCTCATAACTTGGACAACCTTCCCCTCAGTAGTCAGTTAGAGGGGTTATTCTGCTTTACCATAACCACATTGCAGACATGATCGCTGCAACAAAATTACCTCAGTGCACTTCAGGAATGAGTCAAGGACAATAAGCTGTTTACGCCAGCCAAATCAGTTTCCTCGCTCACCAATGAGTCATGAGCACAGGTACACCCCTAACAGTACTATATCTGACATATTCCCACTAATAAAATACATTGTGACATATGACACTGAACACACCTCGAAGGACCACCCGAGACAGTGACAATGTTCTCCCAAACTAACTGTACTTAAGGCACTTGCAAGGACAGACTCTGAAAACAAGCCTACAAACAGTATATTGGATCAGTGATCTCTGCTTCCGCAGCATGGGCTACTGTCATGCCATAACACAACAATTGGCAGCTCGTACAGATCAGTGCCTTACATATCACCACTGGCTGCACCAATACTGCTCCTATACTCATTTTTACTCCGAAGCTAAAGTCCTCTCTGGTAGAGAATATCTGAGAAGTACATAATTCTATGCAGCAGTCTTTGGTAGGTGGGGGCGCCCATCATCCATCCACTTGGTGTAGTGATACCCTGTTGTTGGCATAGCTCTACATTGAGTGGCAAGCCAAATGATTTCCTGTAAACCAGGAAAGCATTTACAACGCTGGGTGGTAACCTTATAACCAACCAACTCGTGTTCCCTACGTGACAGCAAGTGGGTTGGCGGAGGGTTAGTGTCCCTCCCCGGAAAACTACCAACAGAAAATACGAACCAGAATCCTCGGACCAGGACTGACCAATAGGTGATGACTAAGGACCGAACCAAGGACTTGGTACGGATAGCTACATGGAATCTAAGAGATGCAAATGATGTGAAAGAAATTGATTGTATAGGTGCTTGAGGGTGCGAAAGTGGATGTATGAGGATCAATTGAAACTAAGTGGCAAGGTGAGTGTGTGAGAGAATGGGACTGTGGGTGGGGTATTTGCATGGGAATAGGTGAGAGTGAGAGGGCAAAAGGAGGAGTGGGTATTGTTGTGAGTAACAGATAGGAGAATATGAGAGTATGGATCAATTGGCTCAAGGATTGTGTGGGTAAGAGTGAAAGTTGGACTACAAATGTGGGCGATTGTGTTCGTGTATTCGCCATCGTAAGAACGTGCAAGCAGAGTGTGAAGAATTCTGGACAACTGTGGAAGCGTGCTTGGAAAAGTTTGAAAGGAATGAGTGTGTGTTCTTGATTGGAGATATGAATGGAAAAGTAGGGAACGTGAAGGTGGATGGAGTAGTTGGTGAGTGGGGTGTGCCTGCAGAGATGGATGAGAATGGCAGTGCTTTAGTGGACATTTGTGCTGGGAGGGGGTTGATGATAATTAATACCCTCTTCAGGCACAAAATGATCCATAGGTATACGTGGCGAGTGATGAGAAGGGTGGATGGTGAACTGAATGAACGGAAGGCAGTGATTGATTGTGTGTGTGTGGATGAAAGGACGAGGTGTGTAATGGATGCAAGAGTATATAGAGGTTAGGGGAGTGGACTTTCGGACCACTACTTGGTGGCAGTTAGAATCAAAGTCCAAACGAAATGGAGAAATAGAGGAAGGGAAGGACAGGAGAAAGTTCTTACAAGGAGGGTAGAAAAGTTACAAGAGGATGGAAAAAAGGCAGAATATAAGAAGGAAGTGGAGGAGCGATTGGGTAAATATAGATTGGAGCAGACGGGAAACGTGGAAGGTGGGTGCAAGATATTCACAGAAGAAATCTGCAGCATGTGAGGTGGTGTGTGGAGTGAAGAGAAGGCAGAAGGGGGTGCAGGGAACAGCATGGTGGACTGAAAAGGTGAGAGACTGTGGAACAAAAGAAGAAAGCATATTGTGAGTGGATGAGAAAGGGGCGTCGGAAGAAGCTGAAAGATGGAAGAGAGAGTTATATGCAGAGAGGAGGAGAGAGGTGAAGAAATTAGTAAGAGAGAGTAAGAAGAGTAGATGAGGAATTTGGAAGGAATTTGATTGTAGAGTGGAGGGATTGTAAGTAAACGTTCTGAAAAGAGGTAAAGAGAGTTAGACAGGGTGCCACCAAAGAAGTTAGTTGGGGAGTGAAAGATAAAGATGGTAGATTACAAGTAAAGAAGGGAAAAAAAGTGAGCAAATGGAGAGAACACTTTAATTAACTGACGAACATAGCGAATGAAAGTAATGCAAGTATAAGTGGTTGGGGGGATGCGAGAAGAGAGGAAGAAATCAGCGGGATTGAAGTTGTGGAAGCAATGAAGAAAGTTAAAATGGAGAAGCCCCAGGAATTGATGGAGTGTGTGGCGAAATGCTGACGCATGGGGGAAAGATAGTAATAGAATGGACGTGGAAGATATGCAGATTGGCCTGGGAGGAAGGTGGAGTCCTGGAGGATTGGAAGTCTGGTATAATTATTCCTCTGCACAAAGGAAAAGGGGAAAAACAAGTGTGTGGTAATCACAGGGGCAGTTGCCTTCTTAGTGTAATAGGAAAAGTATATGGTAGTACAGTTATTGACAGAGGGAAATAACAGAGGAATTAGTTGGAGAAGAACAGGGAGGTCTTAGGGAGGGAAGAGGTTGTGTTGATCAGATATTCATTCTCAGATCTTTAGTGGAAAAGTTTCTAGAAAAGGGAAAGAAGTTGTATGCAGCCTTCATGGATTTGGAGAAAGCATATGACGGGGTGGATAGACAAGGATTGTGGAAAGTATTAAGAATATAATGTGTAGATGGGAAGCTGTTGAAGGCCGTGAAGAGTATGTATGAGGGTGCTAAGGCTGCAGTGCGTGTGAATGATGAACTGAGTAAATTTTTCTATTTGAAAGTTGGATTGAAACAAGGATGTCATGTCTCCATGGTTGTTCAATATGTATATGGATGAGGTTATAAAAGAGATACAAGGTAGGGCAGTGGATGTTGGAGCGGCCCAAGTGAGAGAGGGCAGTGTTTGGAAACCCCCTGTACTGTTGTTTGCAGATGATACTGTGTTGTTAAGTGAAGACGAAGGGGAGCTGCAAGGCTTGGTAGATGAGTTTGGGAGAGTGTGTAAGAAATGGAATCTAAAGGTGAATGTAGTCTTTGAGAGAAGTGAAGTCAGTGAATGTACAGTGAGATTGGATGGGAGGGATATGGAGAATGTTAGTGCGTTTAAGCACAAGGGTAGTGTAATGAGTAAGGATGGAAGTTTAGAGGGTAAAGTGTTTGACAGGGTGCAGCAGGGAAGAAAGGTTGCTTGTTCCTTGAAAGTAGTGATAAGAAACAGGGAAGTGAGCATGGAAGTGAAAAAGCTACTACATGACAGTATTGTGATACCAACTCTAACGTATGGATGTGAAGATTGGACCCTGTTGGTGGGACAGAAGTCAAGAGTGAGAGCAGTGCCAGTGAGTTGAGAGGAGCATGTGGAGTCACATGGAGAGACATTGACAAATGAGGAAGTGAAGGAATGTTGTGGTGTGGATGTGTATGTGATAGTAAGTGTTAGGAGAAACACATTAGGGTGGTTTGGCCATGTGTAGAGGATGTAGAGTGAGAGACCGACAAGGAGAGAGTATTTGAGTTAGGTGGAGGGGGGAGAGGGAAGGGGAGGCCAAGGATGAGATGAAGGGATGGAGTGGAAAGGTATATGAGAGAGGAGAATGTGAGCTGGGAGCAGGGCAGTGAAATGGCCAGGGACAGAGCGACATGGAGGCGATTTGTTTGTGGCCACCCCTTATGGAATTAAGACGCCTGGCAATAGATAGATAGATAGCCTTTGCTTACACACACCACCCCTGTCAATGTATGACAGAGCCAAAAAGCACTGGTAGGCACCTAAAACTAATCAAACAAATCTTATTAGTCCATACCCGCCATAGAGACTGGCCTGAGGGCTGATGATTTTGTGCCCCTGAGAAATAGGAGTGCAGACCTCACGAGGGAGAATGAGTCATCTCATCGAGGCCATAACAGAACTCTGGGGTTGACGCCTCTTCTCAGAAAAAAACTCTGCCAGTATTCAGTAGAATCTCACCGTCTCTGGAACCATCCCACCTGATGTGTGAACACAAGGGAAGTGAATCAACCGTGGTCTACATATTGAATCCTTTCTTAATAGTTTGTTTTTTCTTGTTCATTCCTTTCGTGTGCAGCTTCGAGAGGCAGTTGACAATGACATGCTGCCATAATCCACACTTGTATCATTTGATGTATTTGCTGTTCTGTGGATGAAGTGCTCTTCGTTTAGGGGTAGCAGAGCTGGCTCTAAGGTGACATCATGGCATATTTCCTGCATGGCATATTTCCTGCAGCACTATCGCAGTTAGATCGCGTAGTTCATGTCGAATGCAAACAAAGCCTCTCCTCTTGCAAACTATTGCATGGTTTGCATCAAAGGCAGCACCACAGGCACAGTGCTGAGGTAGGTTCTCGACTGGCCACCCATATTTCAAGGCTATGGTGTCCATAAATTCTTGCTTGTTGATGTGGAAGCCTTTTGCCTTGGGAGACAGGGTTGTCAGCCAATTCGATGCCCCAGCCTCCTGTGACATTCCAACTTTTCTTGGACTGGTCTCCTGTAAGTTGATTGGTTATGCACTGCAACTGGTCTTTTTGTCTTGCTTCTCACTCATTATCAGTGTTCTTGTCTTTCTGCCTTTGGTGGTCGATCTCACTTGTCTCCATCTGGGCACAAATCTTTTGTGACAGGGATTTGGTGAGCCTAAGTGAATTTCTGTTCGTAGCTTGCCATGGCTGATGGATTTATAATGTCAAGGCCTCCCATCCAGGGTGGTAGTGCTAGAAAATCCCTCTTTTGGTGTGGGGATGTGGCCATTGGTCAGTGATGAATGATTCCCTGATGGCATCCTTCAGTTATAGTAGCAGCTACTTGATGTCGGGGATGGTCTGCATCACGAAGGTCCAATTGTGCTTCACACCATATGTAAATGCAGGGTATACTGCATGGGCTTCTGTTTTGCGTGAGTGGATAGCACATGAACTTCTTATACCCATGCAGGGTTGGTAAAAAAAATTTATTAAAAGGAAAAAAATAAATCTTTTTTTTTTAAATTTAAATGTCTTTTTTTAATCTGATTTTTTCCCAACCCTGTTTGTGCCTTCGGGAACTCTGTCGAAATAGTACCATACTGGGTCTTTTTTCTTCCCACTTGCTGCAATGCGACAATTAGGCGTGATTATATATCACTGTTCAAATAAACAGACTTACAAAATTGAAAATAATGTCACTGGAAGTGGGAGTAAGGCAGTGCACCACAGGCTAGCACTTCTTAGTATGGGGAAGGTTACTCACACTGTCATATACTGAAGAAAGTTGCCAACTTGTCTTTTATATTTTGTCAAATCAGGATCATAATCATTACACTGAATCATGTTACTGTGTATTCAAAGAAGAGTTTAGTTCATGTGTTAACACAGGGTATAATCACTTTATTATCAAAGAGCCTTCTTTCCTGTTTTTTACTATTTGCCTTGTAACAAAATGCAGTCACTGGTGCCAGATTTGATCATGTTCAATACAGGAAGAGTATAGGCCAAGCACTCTTGATGCATCTGTACAATACAGTACACATCCATCACATTGTCATCTTCATTTTTACTGTATTTATATAAAAAAAAAATCCATTTTGATTTAATTTTTTTCACTGATTTAAATCGATTTAAATCTATCTTATCTATCTATTGCCAGACGCCTTAATTCCGTAAGGGGTGGCCACAAACAAATCACCTCCATGTCGCTCTCCCCTGCCAGTTCACTGCCCTGCTCCCAGCTCCCACCCACCCCTCTCATATACCTCTCCACTCCATCCCTTCTTCTCATCCTTGGCCTCTCCCTCCCTCTCCCCCCCTCCACCTCACTCACATACTCTCCTCGTCAGTCTCTCACTCTCCATCCCTCCACATGGCCAAACCACCTTAATGTGTTTCTCCTAACGCCTCCTATCACATCCACATCCACACCACAACGCTCCTTCACTTTCTCATTTGTCAGTCTGTCTCTCCATGTGACTCCACATGCTCCTCTCAAATAACTCATTTCCACTGCTCTCACTCTTGACTTCTGTCCCTCTAACAGGGTCCAAGCTTCACTTCCATACGTTAGAGTTGGTATCACAATACTGTCATGTAGCAGCTTTTTCACTTCCATGCTCACTTACCTGTTTCTTATCACTGCCATCAAGGAACCAGCAACCTTTCTTCCCTGCTGCACTCTTTCAAGCACTTCACCCTTTAAACTTCCATCCTTACTCATCACACTACCCAAGTGCTTAAATGCACTTACATATATCGATTTAAATCATATGATTTAAATTATTTGATTTAAATCATAACAACCCTGTACCCATGTCTTCATCACTCACGTATTGGTCTTTGAATTCTTTGTTTCCAGTTACAGTGCTTAGATGCCTCTGACCTTCTTTAGTCACTTATCACGTTTGTTTCTCCAAATGTGTCCTGAGCATTTTGATAGTAATTAAGCTGGTTTCACGATCAGGATGGACTTAATGCATTAGGATGGTAACCTATTTCAGGGCCATGAGATGTTATAAGGTCCCACCATTTCCTCACAACTTCCACCCTGCCAGTCCCTGTGACGTCTGCATAAGCTACTTGATTTACATTGATGGCCTCGTATTTGATCTGTTGTTGCAGCACTGTCATAGCCAGGGCGTACATAGCAATGGCAATGGGGTCCCCCTGGGTAGTTCCTTTTGTGAACTGGATTGCACAGACTTCATGAGCAGCTGTCTTACCCACCATGTAGAGGTCTGTTGGTTCTTTTTTAGGTGTTTTCCATGTACTGCGTAAAAGCTGGGCATTTAAACTTGATGTTGTGCAGCATTGTCTCTCGACTGATGTAATTTAATGCGTTTCAGGCATCAAATATAGTCTGTTTCAGGGAGTCTGATGAACTGATATTGCCAGCTGAGGACAGGCGGAATTGTTAACACTGTGCGATGCTCACGCCCATCGTGTTTGAACGTGCACCAAATTGATTTTATTCTTTCTTTCTCTCTGGTGTATCAGGTTCCACTCCACCAACATGTGGTGCTCTGGAGGAGATTGTATGTAGGGTGAGGAGTGCTTATAAGTGTGACTGTTGTGTTGGAGTGGCTTTCAATGTGTGTAGTCTGTGAAAGTGTAATCGGCCCGCGCAGGCTGACTGGGTGCAAGCATACTTTATAGTATGCGACACTGGTTCAACCACAGCACTCGTTATATCCGCCAAAGCAGTACTTGGTCAGAAGAATGCTGCCAAAGTTTATCACCCTGGCAGGGCTGGAGCCCTCATTCTTCAGTGTAGGAAAATGCACACTTTACCGCTGTACCGCAGAATATCGGAATATTATGTATAGATACAAATTAATGCAGTGATGTCTAATTATTAGAGATAAACCTGAACGACAATGATAAAACTATGTAAGTCGCAACTCCACGCATGCAGACAACATTCAGTGACTGAAGCAAGCCTATTGTGATTTATGTGCTTATATTGTCATTTTATTGTATAATTTCGTTCACACTGGACGCGGTTTTATTACCGCAGCATAGTTCAAGTATAATTTTCTCATGGGGTTTGATTTTATCGTACGTTCCCTTTCTCCGCCATTAAAATATTCAGTTCATTCTACAATGATGTAATACATCAGTACAGCTTTTCTCTGTCATGATACTTATGAAAAGGCTCAGGATAATCAAACTCCAAACTTATTAATGTAAGAAACAATTTTACAGAATGACTATGAATAAAACATAAATGCAGATTTTTATAGCTACTGTTACCTATGAAGGTAATGATAATGTGTGTGTAGATTGACCCTAATGAGGTGCGTGCACTTGTGCGTTACCTAATTGTTCTTACCTAACTGAATCTTTACAGGATTAAGTCAGGCTCGTACTGTCCCATGTAATAAATCATTTTTATCATACATATTCTTAAATTCATGAATAGTTTTGACGCACTTCATTCAGTAGTGGCACACACTGCTTCATTTGGTAGTGCATTCCACTGATCGATTGACCTATTTGGGAAACTGAATTTTCTCACGTCTTTATCGCCTCCCTTCTTATGTAGTTTTTTGCAGTGTTCTCTTGCTGATGCTTTCCCATAGGTTACATATTCATTAGTCTATTTTCCCTTTCCCTGAGATGCATTTCTATAGCATAATCATGTCTCCTCTTTTCCTTATCTCCTCTTTTCCTTATCTCCTGTAGTGTTGGCGATTCAATTTTTCTAGTCTTTCTCCGTACCTTAGATCTGTTAAGCTTGGTACCCATCTTGTAGTTGCTCTTTATACTTCTTCAATCTTATCTGTTTTTTTGAGATGA
Source organism: Birgus latro (assembly GCA_018397915.1). Lineage (NCBI taxonomy): Eukaryota > Metazoa > Arthropoda > Malacostraca > Decapoda > Coenobitidae > Birgus > Birgus latro. The sequence continues at coordinate 37,572 of JAGKTI010002679.1, read as the reverse complement.
GGATTCCAGACTACTGATGCATACTCCAGGGTTGGTCTGATGAATGATGTTATTATCTTCATCAGCATGTCTTCATTTATATTCTGTGAATGCTATTCTTATATTAGCATGCAATGTATATATGTTCTGTACCTTCTAATTAATGTGGTCAGCCAGAGATAGTCTGTTATTGATAATCACTCCAGCTCCTTCACCCTTTTTGATATGTGTAGGGTTGAACTTCCTAACTTAAAATCTGTCTGGTCTTCTTTCACTTTTACTAAACTTAATTACATGACACTTCTTGTCTGCATTAAATTCCAGTTGCAGTTTATTGCTTCATTCATGTTTATATAATTCTTCTTGTAGCTCCCTGCAAGAATCTGTGTTAGTAATTTTCCTTTGTATTTTTGCATCATCAGCAAACATATTTAGATAGCTTCCATTTCCAGTGTTACTATGTCATTTATATATAGTAAAAACATAATTGGTGACACCACTGAGCCCTGTGGAACTCCGCTAGTCAAATCCCTCCATGATGAGTAATTTCCCCTTAGTACTGTTCTCATGTTCCTTTTTCTGAGAAAATCCTGCATCCAACAGTACAGGTTTCCTTGGATGCCTCCTTGATGGTACAGTTTCCGTAAGTTTTTGGTGCGGTACTCTATCAAATGCTTTCTTGAAATCTAAATAGATACTGTCCATCTATCCTTCTCAATTCTTTAATGTTTCTATAACTTTGTCATTATAGCTTCATAGATTTGTAACACATGATTTTCCCTTTCTAAAACCGGACTGCCTTTGTTCTCATATGGTGTTCTAGATGGTTTACCCAAACTTTTCTTATCAGCTTTTCTAGTATCTTTCTTACAACACTGGTCAGTGTTACTGGTCGGTAGTTGAGTGGATTGTCTATTCCCTTTCTTGGATAGGGGAACAATGTTTGCCTTCTTATAAATATCAGGTAGTTTACTTTTACCTAAGGATTCCATGAATATTAAATATACTGGTCTGCGTAACTATGCATGTCATGTAGCACCCAACCTGAAATTTCGTCAGGACCATATGCTTTTCCTTTGTCTAATTTACTTAAGTCTTCCTGTACTTTTTCTGATAAAGAATTTGGTAATGTGTGGGCACGCATGTTCCATATCTTCTTTCAAAACTGTTTTCTTCTTTAAAACTGGTAGGAAATTTTTATTTAGTACTCTGAAAATAACTTTCTCATGTATAAATGATCCCCTCGTCCGTAATGGACTGTATTTTAACTCTGGTTTTCCTTCCGATGTAGCTGCAAAATAGCTTAGGGTGATCACTACTTTTACTTATGTTTTCCTTAAACTGTCTTCGAGCTTCTCTCCTTATCTTTGTATAATCATTTCTTGCCTGTTTATATAATCATTTCTTGCCTGTTTGTAGTTATATGCCCTCACACTATTCTCTTCTGTATCTGTTCCACAGCAAATCTCCTTTTTTTGTTTTTTACATTCTGTATTAAACCATTTCTTTTTTTCATTTGTTTCTTTGTGCTGAGGGATGTAATTTGGACTCCTGTTTCATAAAAATCACAATTTTCTATATATAACATTTAAATCTTGTCCTCTAAGCTCCTTTTCCCAGTCTGTTTCCAAGAAGTACTTATTCAGGACATGGTAGTTGCCCTTCTTGTGGTTTAGAATTTTTGTAACTCTTATTACTGTCATCTATCAGATGCAATCCTGAATTTGCAATTTAATACTGCATGGTCGCTTTTGCGACATTATATTGTCAGTATTATTTTCTTGCCTAGTAAATATAAGATCTAGTACTGATAGATCATCATCCTCTTTTTCTCGTGTTTTCTTTTACATGCTGTTAGGAAAAGCACCTGTACAAGATCCAGGAGCTGTTGATCCCAACAGCTTTCATGGCTTCCTACATCTAGAGTATTCCAATTTATATTTATTCTGAAATCTTCAGTTAAGATAATTCTTTTGGATTCCTCTTCCATTCTATGTAGTAATGTTCTTAAACTCTGAATTGTACTTTCCGCCAGGTCTTCATATTTGCCTCTTTCCCAAATGTTTTTGGGTGGCATGTATAAATCTGCCACAGTTGTTTTCCCTTCAGATGTGTTAATCTCTAATGGAATCAGTTCTACTTGTGAAGGTATATCTAGTTCAATTTCTTTGACTTGTAAATTTTTCTTTATTATAATTCCTCCTCCATTTCATAAATTTCTCTTCTCCATATATTGTACCCTAAGTTTATGGTATCGTTTGATATCTTTGAAGTTAATTTTGTTTCCGTAGGGCAAATGACATGTGGTTCCTTTTCTTTGGTTTTTTTTTTTTTTTATGCATGGAAGAAGGAACCAAAGGCCATGGTCTTTTATCTCTAATAATTTAGACACCGTTCCATCTACATTTGAGTACATCAACTTAATCATCTTGTTTACATACTTGCCATAGCTTGAGTCTGCTACCTTCCTTCCTTTTTATTCACTCCTGGTTATGTATCACTTTCGTAACTGCAATCCGATTACTTTGTAAAAATATGTACTCTTCTCTTCCTCTGATCTTTCCTCAATCTTTTTTTTTTTTTGCTTCCTCCCTCTTATTCTTTAGTATTCCCAATTCCTCTTTCGTTAGGCTTTTTTTTTAGCCATACTATAAATTTCTTTTTTCCATGAGTTGTTTGCATTTTTTAGTACTTCCTCCACAGTGTTCACACTCTAGAAGGTTACTTTCAGGGGCCTTGACTTTTCTTTCATATTTCCCTAGCGTTTTGTGTTCCTCTGTCTTTATCAAATTTCTTCTGATACTTCTCTCAATATGTGCATTATATTTGCCATCTCCTTTTTGTCTCCCAATTTTGTTTAATTTCTTCATCTATACCAGTGATTACTATAGATTCTTTGATATCTGTTGAATATTTGACCAGTCTTGGGATGTTTTTATTTCTTTCACTTCCGTTCTGATGTTTTGTTCTTAAACTTTTGTTTCTAAGTCTTTCCTTACTTTCACCATTTCAGCATACGTTGTTTCTACTTCATCTTTGCAACGTCTCATCACTTCGTTCACATGGGTTATCTTCTCTTCAGTATCACTGCTTTGGTCCATCAGACTGCATGCTTGCCTAATTGTATATTTGCTGAACTCCTCCACAATACTCTCATGGTTGACAACTGTACTTGACATTTCACTAATCTTCCTTCTTAGTGAACCTACTTGAACTGACAGCTCATTTTTTTATTATTCCTTTTTACTGATTTTTCATTTTCTTTCTTGTGAATGCGTAACTGCTTCTTAAGTTCATCTATTTCACTTTGAAAAATTGTCTATAGTTTAACTTTCACTACTAATTTGTTTCAATTTCAACCAGTTCTGGGTAGAAATCATCCTGTTTTCTACCTTTATTCCTTTTCTTAACTCCTTCAATATTACGTTAAAGATGGTGCTCATCTTGTAATTCTCACTTAGAAAGATAACTTCTACTTACTAGTCTGAATCTCCCTGCTACCCGCCTGGTTACAGACGACACCCAGCTGATGGGAAGCATCAGCGGTTTCTTGCACTAACTGGACGTATTCTGTCATTTGGACAACACTTTTGTTTATACATTACTTGCTCTACTATATCAGAACATCACTTAATTTAACCTCGTGCAGAGCTTGACTCGTATAAAGATACAACTTAGGTGTGGCCAGTTGTGGCCAAGGTTAGCCAGTGCACAGCGAGGTGACAAACATTCTGCCTTTCTGCTGCCTCTGATGTGTGTGTTCGTGTTGTGTACTTACCTATTAAATTGTTCTTACCTAATTGTATCTTTACAGGAATGAGTCAAGCTCGTAGTGTCTCGTGTATTAAACCATTTTTATCATACATATCATTATACTTATGAACACATTTGGCACACTATTTCTTTTGGTAGTGCATTCCACTGATCAATTGCCCTGTTTGGGAAACAATTTCCTCACGTCTTTGTCATCTCTCCTTTTATGTAGTTTTTTGCAGTGTCCTCTTGCTGATGCCTCCCCAATTGCATTTATATAGCGTAAACATGTCTCCTCTATTCCTTCTCTCGTAATGTTGGTAGGTTCAGTTTTTCAAGTCTTACTTCATAGCTTAGATAGTTTAAGCTTGGTACCTATCTTGTAGCAGACCTCGGTACTTTTTCAATTTTTTCTGTATTTTGAGATGAGGATTCCAGACCACTTAACGCATATTCGTGGGTTGGTACGGTGAATGATATCTTTCTCAGCATTCTTCATTTATATATGTGAATGCCAGTCTCATGTTAGCAGGCACTGTGTGCATGTTTCGTACCTTCTCATTTGTGTGGTCAGCCGGGGAGGGTCTGTTACTGATAACGTATAATCACTCCTAGGTCCTTCTCCATTTCTGATGTGTGTGTGGTTGAACTTCCTAGCATATAATCACAGTCTGATCTCTTTCCACTTTCACCAAATTTAATTACATGGCATCAATTTTGTTCATACTGAATTCCATTATGCCATCTTATTTCTTCTTTCATGAAGCTTCTTTAAATCTTCTTGTAGCTCTCTGCAAGAGTCTGTGTTTGTAAAATTCCTTTGTATTACTGCATCATCCGCAAACATATTTAGATAGCTTCCATTTCCAATGTTCCTGTCTATATGTTATAAATACTAAAACCATAATTGGTGCCAGCACTGAGCCCTGTGGAACTCTGCTAGTCACTACCTTCCATGATGAGTAAGGTAATTATATACCCCTTAATACTGTTCTTATTTCCCCGTTTCCTGAGGAAATCCTGCATCCAACACAACAGATCACCTTGGATTCCTCCTTTATGGTACACTTTCCATAAAGGTCTTTGGTGCGATACTGTCAAATGCTTTCTTAAAATCTTAGAAGATACTGCCCACCTATCCCTCTCTTTTCTGTATTGTTTCTGCTACTGTCAGGGTAGCTTATAGATTTGTAAAAAACGATTTTCCTTTCCTAAAACAGAACTGACTTTGTGATCATTGTATTTTTCCAGATGGTTTACCTCAATTTTTCTTATTAGCTTTTCTAGTACCTTGCTCATAACACTGGTCGGGGATATTGGTCTATAGATGAGTGGATTTTCAGTTTCCTTTCTTGCATAGAGGAACAATGTTTGCTTTCTTCCAAATATCTGATAGTTTACCTTGACTTAAGGATTCCTTGACTTAGGCTGCTTAACTCTTCTGCACACTCATGTAGCACCAAACCTGAAATTTCGTTCGGACCTTTCACTTTTAGTTGTCTAATTTACTCAACTCTCCCGTACCTCAAGTTCTGATAATCGTATATCTGGTAATAAGTGTGGGCATACATGTTCCTTATCTCTCTCAAAATAATTTTCTTCTGTAAAAACTGACTGGCAGTCGAGCAGGGCAGTACTCCCGAGATGGATGGAAAGCTGATGACAAGGAGAGCTGGATCTCCCACTTCATCAGCCCTTGGGACTAGTTCCTCATCATCCCCCTTTGCCGAACTTTTTCAGTGTCTCGGTAACACAGAGACGGCCAGCATGCTCTCCAATACAAGTTTCTCTGTCATCACCAAACTACATGCACGTTACACATTACACTTCCTTTAAAAAAAAAAAAAAAGGCGTTTAATATCCAAGCCTTGGAGTCTCCTGGGGGCGGGGAACCATAAATGCCCCCACCATCCACCCCTCTCCCAGTGATGACTCAACGAACTGCCTAGAACCATTGTCTGACTCAATTCGTCTTCATTTCTGCAACATTCACTGCCTTTCCTCTAATCTCTCTGTTGAGCACCACCACCTCACCTTCTCTTCTTACCTGAGAATCAGCTGTCTGAGGCAAATAATAGCAAACCCTTGTGTGTCTTCCTACTTTATCTATACTTATTTCAAAGCCACAAATGGCTGTTGTGTATAAGTACGCAACGACTTCTCATGCTCTCGTGTTCCTGAACTTGATTCTTCTGAATTCTCTACTCTCTGGCTTTGGCTTTCCTGTCATTCTCTTATTAAATCTATCTGTGCTGTTTACTTATCCCCTGATTCTAGTGGCTGAAAACTTCTTCGACTATCTTGCTTCTATGATGGAACATATCCTATCCATTTCTCCTTTCTCCGAGATCTCCATTCTAGGAGATTTCAATGTTCACCATCTCCTTTGGCTCTACTCTCCTTTCACTGATCCACCTGGTGAAAAAGCCAACATCTTTTCTATCCTTAACGACCTAGAGCAGCTTGTACAGCACCCTACCTGCATCCACAACTGCCTTGGAGAGAGTTCCAACATATTTGACCTCTTCCTTACAACTAATCCTTTTGCTTACATTGTTAATTATTCCTCTCCGCTGGGCTACTCCGATCACAACTTTATTACTTTAGCTTGTCCTATCATTCCATTACGGCCTGTGGACCCTCCAAACAAATGTTGGTTGTGGAACTTTGGGCCTGCTGATTGGGAGGCCCTCAATCAGTACTTCTTTGATTTTTCCTGGAATGATTATTGTTTCCATGACCGGGATCCATCTCAGTGTGCCATGTGCATTACGGAGATTATTCTCTCGGGCATGGGAGCATACACTAGGCCTATCAAAGGTACCAGAGCCAATCCACCCCTGAATCACATTTTTCTTTTATTTCTGCATGGAATCATGGTAAGTCTGTTCACTTTGCTGAAAATAATTTCATCCATACTAAATGTTTTCAACTCATTTCGAATCCTTCCTGCTCCTTGTGCCACCTCATCTTTCCCCCTTTTCTTCTCTGACGGCCCTGTAGCTATTTCTTCTACTGTTAAAGCAGATCTCTTCGCTAGATGGTCAATCAGTAGAGAGGTGGCCTGTAGTCCAAATGAACCCAAGTTCAAATTCCCGCTGGGGCAGGGACCCGTTTAAGGATTTGAATTTCATGAAATCGGACTTTACTAATCTACCAGAAGACCTGCCGACATGTCGCAAAAATACCTCCACTAATACCAATACCCAAGTCCTGTATGAAACAGCCCTATCATGTATTCAATATGGACGGTGGGTGTTAACGCCGAAGTGGTGACATGTAGTAGTGTATGGTATGCAGGAGGACTGCTGGGCCTTGATAGCAGGCTGTGAAGCCTAAGCTCAGAGTCGGAAACATAAAAAAGAAAAAAAAAAGGCTTTCTCCTCCAATTCCACCTTAGACGATTTCGGTGCTATTCCTCCGCCACTTCCCCTCTATGATTTCCTCATGGCTGACATAAAAAATTCTACAGCTGATGTATTTTCTGCCATCGCCGGCCTCGATATTAACAAGGCATATAGGCCTGATGGGTCCCTCCTGTTGTCCTCACGAACTGTGCTTCTGTGTTTACACCCTGCCTAGGTAAACTTTCATCTTTGTCTATCAACTTGTACCTTTCCTTCTTGCTGGGAGTTTGCTCTGATTCAGCCAGTCCCAAAGAAGGGTGACCATTCCCAATCCACTAACTATCGCGCAATTGCTTTAACATCCTGTGTCTCAGAAAAAAAAAAATAAACTTTCCTTTCACAACCTTCTTTCTGATCATCAGTATGTGTTCCGTCAGCGACGCTCCACTGGAGATCTTCTCTTCTAACTTTCAGACTCCTGCTCATCTTCCTTTCGGGAATTTGGCAAAATCTTTGCCATTACATCTGACATCTCAAAGGCTTTTGATCGAGTCTGGCATAAATCTTTAATTTCCAAACTGCCCTTCTATGGTTTCTATCCTTCTATCTGTGCCTTCATCTCTAGCTTCCTTTCTGGTCGTTCTATAGCCGCTGTTGTAGATGGCCATCGTTCCTCTCCTAGACCTATCAACAGTGGTGTTCCTCAGGGCTCTGTCCTATCACCTACTCTCTTCCTTTTATTCATCAATGACCTTCTAAGCTGTACATCTAACCCTATCCACTCATATGCTAATGATTCCACCCTTCACCTTTCCATTCGGTTCCTGCAACGTCCATCTCAGCAGTTACTTCAACAAAAAAGGGATGAGGCTATGGCACACCTAATGTCTGACTTGGCTCGTATCTCTGATTGGGGTAAAAATAATCTTGTTATTTTTAATGCATCAAAAACTCAGTTCTTACACTTATCAACCCGACAAAATCTTCCTCAGGATTACCCACTAATGTTTAATAATGAACAGTTATGTCCTGCATCATCCTTGAACATGCTTGGGGTTTCATTCTCTCAGGATTTGTCTTGGAAAGAACATATTACATCTCTTGTGAAATCTGCTTCCAAGAGATTAGGTGTGCTAAGCCGATTCCGTACTTTCTTTACCCCTGCACAGTTGTTGACCTTGTACACGGGTTTTATTCGCCCGTGTATGGAGTACAACTCTCATGTGTGGGGAGGCTCCCCACATGCAGCTCTTCTCAATAGGGTGGAGTCAAAGGCTTTTCGTCTCATTAACTCTCCTCCTCTTACTGATTCCCTTCAACCTTTGTCTCTTCGCCGCACTGTTGCATCTTTATCTCTCTTCTATCGCTACTTCAATGGTCACTGTTCCTCTGAACTGTCTGCTTGCATCCCTCCACCTCTACGACGGGCACGTAGTACCCGTCTAGCAACAAACTCTCATCCCTTTTCTGTCCAACTCTCTAATGCAAGAGTTAACCGTTACTCCCAGTCCTTCATTTATGCAACTGGTCAACTCTGGAACTGTCTTCCTCTGTCTGTATTTCCTACTTCCTATGATCTCCAGTCTTTCAAACGCAGTGTGTCCAGGCATCTCGAATTGAATGGATCTTGAATTTGGCTCTCTTTTGTATTGTTTTTGCTTTTTCTTGGAAGGAACAGTATGCAGGCCTGTGGCCTTTGGTTCCTTCTTGCTTGCATTAAAAAAAACAAAAAAAAAACTGGTGTTACTTAAGTTTGTACATCATCGGTACTTGTAAAAAAAAAAAAAAATTGTCAAGCATTAAGTGTAATTTGCAGTAAGTAAAGTTTGTATACGTCCAGTGCTTGTGAGAATAGTGAAGTGGAGCTGGAAAGCATTAAGTGGAATTGTCTGGAAAATAATGACCGAACTTTAAGAAAGCAGTGTTTATTTTCACCTCGGCTGATCTTGTGTACTGGACGCACAAAGGCTGTTCATAGGAAGAACAACTCACTGGGCAACGTCCTTCCTATACTGTACTACTGCTGTTGAAGCCTGTGGCAGTGTGGGACTGGGACACAACACTGGTGTCAGGAGTGTGGATTAAGTGCTGCAGGGAGTCTAATCTTCGACGCAGAAGCAGGTGTGCAGCCCAGGTCTCGAGCTGAGCAGGAGGAGGAGGAAATTACCCTGGCGACAACTGCGGAGTTAATACAGGCACAAACTAAAGAACTCAAAGAACAAATACAGGCACCAATTAAAGAACAGAAAAAGTTCAGGAACGAAATCGGAGAACTAGTACAGGCACGAGGTGTACTACTGAAGGCGAATAGGGAACAACTAGAGGCACAACGTGAAGATCAAAAATGACGATGTGAGCAACTTCGAGGCATCAGAGGAGCAACAGCAGGAATTACAACCGAAGACACAAGGACAGCTAGATGCTCCCATAGGGGAAATGGAGGAAGAATAGCAACAGATTAAGGAGGAAGTAGATGCCAAGCTAGAGCAGCAGAAGTATTAGATGAGCAATGGTGTGAATGAGTGCAAGCAGCATGTGGACGACCAGCTGAAAATTGGTGAGGGAATGGTGATGGAGTGCGGACAGCATGTGGATGGCCAGCTGAAGCATGTGGTTGACCATGTGAAGATGACTGGTGAGAGGATTGAGGCTGTAGAGAAATATTGCACTGCTGAGCCCCGGGTTAGTGTACAGGCGGCAGCATGTGAGGGGAATGGACAGTGTATGGTGAGTCTTGATGGATCCCAGTCATCTAAAGGTGGCATTGCAGGGTTGAGTAATCAGAGTGCAGAGGTTTTGAGTCCTGGCCTGAACTGTGATGCCCCGGTTTCTGGGTCCCAAACTAGTGAGGTGCGTGGCTGTAATGTGTGTCCAATTAAAAACAAGCCTCGGGAATCTGATGGTAGAGTATCTTGGGAAGCTTACCGTGCACAGTCTGAGTTACTTGCGGATCAGAGTGGCTGGGATGATAGGCAGAGGGCAGTGCAGCTTGCTAGTAGCCTTAAGGGTACTGCAATGGAAATTCTGGGACAGATGTCAGTAGAGGAGAGGAACAGTTATCAGTCCCTTGTAGAAGTGCTGGGGCATAGATATGGAACATGTACCAGACTGAGGTTACAGAGCAAGATTCAGGAGCCGCGTACGGACTTGGGGAGAATCCCTACAGCAGCTTGCTTATGATTTGGAGAGTATGGCATATGGGGCGTACCCTGGAGCTGCACCTGACCTGTTGGCTGTTCTTCTGGGGGACCAGCTCATCGATGCTCTTGATAGTGGGGGGTTGAAGGTGCAAGTTTTTTTTTTTTTTTATGTGTCCGACTCTGGGCATAGGCTTTACAGCCTGCTATCAAGGCCCAGTCGTCCTCCTACATACCATACACCTCTACATGTCACCATTTCAGCGCTTAACACCCATCGTCCATATTGAATACATGCTAGGGCTGTCTCATACAGGACTGGTGTATTGGTATTAGCGGGGTTATTTTTACGATATGTCGGCGGGTCTTCTGGTAGATCAGTAAAGCCTGATTTAATGAAATTCAAATCCTTAAACTGTTCCCTGCACCAGCGAGGATTCGAACCTGGGTCCCACGGGACCGCAAGCCAACTCTCTACCGATAAAGTGAGGCAGGTGCAACCAAGAGGCATGCAAGAAGCACTTACCAAGGCTCTAGAATTTGATTCCTACGTCAGGTCCAGTACATCCACATTTCAGGCAGGTCGTAGTGCAGAATTTGGGTCAAGAAGGGGGCAGGTTCAGGAAGTGGAAAAATTTGAAGGAAGTTGCTGGTATTGTAAGGAGCCAGGACATCGGAAAGTGGATTGCAACAAGCGGAAGAAGGGACAGTCACCAAAACTGCAGAGCCCCATGGGTCGGGCCTTACATTGTGTTGGACTGCCTATCAGACATGACGTATCGGATTCGGGGAGGCAGGAAGTCTCGCCCAAAGGTGGTACACGTGAATTGTCTGTGGCAGTACCATGGGCCGGGACAGTACAGCTGGGACGTCTCCGAGGAATCGTGCTCTCCCACCGCTGAGGAAGTTGAGGAGGACCACGGAGCTGAAGTGCAAGAGGATGATGACAGTTTCCCGAGGGAAGAAGTGAATCAGGAAGAGGACCAAGACCTGCCCGGAGGAGTGGACTGTATGGAGGGGCGGACTGTATGGAGGGGCGGACTGTATGGAGGGGCGGACTGTATGGAGGAGCAAGGACGTCATCGGAAGTGGGACAGAAGACCTGATAAGTTGAGGGATTATTTTGTGTGTAGATGTTTCATTAGGATCAATTATGCTTGTATATACTGTGTAGTTTTTCATGTCCTTCCATAGTCATTTTACTAAAGATAGTACTCATCTTGCAGAAAGATAATTCCTTTTAGAAAGATAACTTTTAGTTACGAATTTGCATCTCCTTTCTACCCGCCTGGTGATAATGACACCCAGCTGGTGTTTACATTGAATCAGCGGATTCCTTTGAATGCAACAGTGACCTGGATGTATTGTTACTTGGACAACTTTTTTTGCTTATACTTTCTCTACTATATTAGAAATCACCTAAACTAGCCTAGTACAGAGCTTGACTCATAAAGATACCATTATGTGTGGCCAGTAGTGGCCAGAAATGGCCAGTATTATAAGAGCAACCTGATGCATGTTCTCTCTCTCTCTCTCTTTCGCTGCTGGCTTGTGTGTGTGTGTGTGTGTGTTCTTACCTAACCTCTTACCTAACTGTTCTTACCTGTTCTTACCTAACTGTTCTTACCTGTTCTTACCTAACTGTTCTTAACAAATTGTACCTTTAGAGGAACGAGTCAAAACCCGTACTGTCCCGTGTCTTAAACCATTTTATTCGTACATATCCTTAAATTTATTAATTGTTTTGGCACACACTATATTATTCGGTAGTGCATTCCACTGATCAATTGCCCTATTTGGGAAACTAAATTTCCTTATGTCTTTATCGCCTCTCTTTTTATGCAGTTTTTTGCAGTGTCCTCTTGCTGATGCTTCCCCATAGGTTATATATTCATTTATGTCTATTTTCTCCTTCCCTGATATGCCTTTATATAGTATAATCATGTTTCCTCTCTTCCTTCTCTCCTGTAATGTAGGTAGATTCAGTTTTTCAAGTCTTTCTTCATAGCTTTGATCCCTTAAGCTTGGTACCCATCTTGTAGCAGCCCTTTGAACTTTCTCAGTCTTATCTATGTGTTTTTTGAGATGAGGATTCCAGACTACTGATGCATACTCCAGGGTTGGTCTGATGAATGTTATCTTTCTAAGCATGTCTTCATTTATGTATGCGAATGCTACTCTCATATTTGAAAGCAGTGTATAAATGTTACATACCTACTCACTAATGTGGTCAGCCGGAGATAGTCTCTTATTGCTAATCACACCTAGGTCCTTCATTCTTATATGTGTAGGGTTTTACTTCCTAACATATAATCCCAATCACATCTTTTTCCACTTTTACCAGACTTGATTACATGACACTAGTCTACACTGAATTCCATTTGCCATGTATTGCTCCATTCATGAAGTTTAATTCTTCTTGTAGCTCTTTACAAGAGTCTGTGTTAGTAATTCTCCTTTGTATTTCTGCATCATCAGCAAACATGTTTAGATAGCTTTTATTTCCAATGTTGCAATCAGCAATGTCATTTATATACACTAAAAACATAATTGGTTGCCAGCACTGAACCCTGGGAACTCTGCTAGTCACTTCTCTCCATGATGACTAATTTCCCCTAAGTACTGTTCTCATTACCCTTTATCTGAGAAAATGTTGCATCCAACTGGAGAGTTTGCCATGGATTCCTCCTTGATTGTACAGTTTCCATAAAAGTCTTTGGTGTGGTAATGGTTTCTTGAAATCTAGATAGATACTGTCCAGCCTTCCTTTTCTTTTCTGTAATGTGTCTGCTACTCTGTCATAGTAGCTCAACAGATTAATAACATGATTTTCCCTTTCTGAAACCAAACTGTCTTCATCATATTGTTCTTCTAGATGATTTACACACTTTTCTTATCAGCTGTTCTAATATCTTGCTTACAACACTGGTCAGTGATACTGGTCGGTAGTTGAGTAAATTTTGTCTATTTCCTTTCTTGAATAAAGGAACAATGTTTGCTTTCTTCCAAATATCAGGTAGTTTACCTTGACCCAAGGATTCATTGATTATTAAAGATAATGGTCTACTTAACTCCTTTGCACATTCATGCAGCACCCAACATGAACTTTCATCAGGACCATTTCCTTTTCCTTTGTCTAATTTACATAACTCCTCCTGTATCTCTTTTTATGATATTTGTATATCTGGTAATATGTGTGAGCATGCATGTTCCATATCATCCTTCTCAAAATTATTTTGTGAAAACCGATTGGAAATTCTTAGTGCTTCTCGAATATCTTTCTCTTGTGTATAGATGATACCATCATCCGTTATTGGATTGTATTTTATCTTTTACTTTGGCTTTGCTTCAGACGTAGCAGTAAAATAGCTTCATTTGATCTCTACTTTTATTTATGATGACTTCCTCAAACTGTCTTTGGGCTTCTCTCCTTATTCTGTATAATAGTTTCAAGCCTATAGCTTTTAAATGCTCTCACAAGTGTGTGTGTGTTTGTGTGTGTGTGCATGCGTGTGTGCGTGTGCGTGCACATGCACATGCACGTGCATGGTTGTATATACAGTAATTAGATGAGGTAGTGAAGGGCATGTTTTGGAATGTAGACTGTGGCACTGTGTAGTAGTGATGGGAAAAACATTTGAGCATTCACAGGACCTCGGAACCACCTCGCTCTGAACGTCTGAATTCCCGCCAGAGTTCTTGACTGTTGTCCGTATGCATGCAGTTGCGACTTTATCTAGTTTTTATCTAGTTATCAATGCCATTCAAGATTATTACTAATAATTCGACACATTTATCATTTAAGACATCATTCCATTAATTTGTATATGTATAAACCCGTATCTTACAAACAAATGGGGGTTGTGGTAGGAATACGAAGTCAATTTGGCGCACGTTGAAACACGATGGGAACTGACCAATCATCGCCCGAGAGCATCGTGCAATGTGAACAATTCACTCTGTTCTCAGCTGGCAAAATCAGTGCGTCAGACTCCCCGAAACCGGCTATGGTAATACTGCCTCCTCTTCCTCATATATTTTCTCATGGAGTGGACTTCTGCCTCATCTCCTGCCTGCTGGTCAGCACACACATGGAGGTTGCCAACTGCCTGCTTAACTTCATCTTTCACAACCTCCACTATGAGTTGTCCTATAATCCGTCTTGAGGGGAGGCGGTAGCTCGATTGGTAGAGAGTTGGCTTGCGGTCCCGTGGGACCCAGGTTCGAATCCTCGCTGGTGCAGGGAACAGTTTAAGGATTTGAATTTCATTAAATCAGGCTTTACTGATCTACCAGAAGGCCCGCCGACATGTCGTAAAAATGACCCCGCTAATACCAATACACCAGTCCTGTATGAGACAGCCCTAGCATGTATTCAATATGGACGGTGGGTGTTAAGCGCCGAAGTGGTGACATGTAGATTGTAGGAGGACGACTGGGCCTTGATAGCAGGCTGTGAAGCCTATGCCCAGAGTCGGACACATAAAAAAAAAAAAAAATACTTTGCCTACCCCAATGAGCCTACATCCTGGATTCATGGGAGAATAGTCTGGAAGCCATCAATGCTTCAGTGTTGTTACACTGACTTGAAGCCAGCTTCCTTGCCAGTGAGGCAATGGTTTTACACAATTCTGTTGCTGTCTCCCCAAACTTGATGTTACTGAGGATTACTCGCCAAGATTTTGCATCCAGGCCTGAGGGCCCTGCCCCTCCTTGAGTGTGCACTGCCTTCCTCCACACCATATCTCCAGTTATCCTGCCATAAATGATAGTATTGGGTGGAGTGTAGTTCACGTTAAGCTTTGACTGGGCACTTGCTTCTTGTGCAGTCGGGTGTTTTTCCTTTAGTTGTTGCATTGTTTCTTCTGTCAGATCAAGGACTCCGTTTGATGATTCGGCTGACAGGGATCTCGCCGCCATCGAGACCTTCCCCTGTCTCATCTAGCTAACAAAAATCCTTGCCGTATCGTTGGTGTTCTGGTTTCTTCTGCCTACATTGCTTATTCTCATTTGCAAGGCCCTTGGTTCCTCAAGTAGGTTGTCAATTTTACCTTTTTTTTTTTTTTCCATGTTTCAACCTGCCTTTAGATGGCCTTAATATTTTCTGCAATGTTTGCTCTTGGGCGGGTCTTCTTAAAGAGATGTGGTATCAGTGCAAGGACTGTAAGAGAGAATGAGGCAATGGATGAGTTATTATTGTAATTTGCTATTAGGCGAATGATTTCTTTGATCATGTCAATTGTAGCAATGCATTTGGGAGGTTCGAAGAGGTTACTTGACGACCATCCAACAATTTCATTATCTGTGTGGATTTGCCCACCCAGTATGTGGGATGACCTTGCCCAGGCCTGTGAGGCTGTTTTGCTGCTGAGGTTTGGTCACAGTAGTGCTCAGGTACAATGTAACATAGCTGAAAAATTTAGCATAAGATGGAAATTTGATTTTTCAAGGCGTTGGGACTGGCCCGATTTTTGTACTGTTCACTGAATCTAGTTTTCTTATTCAAAAGTTTTGCAGCTTGTCAACCACTGCATTTATATTTGCTGGGGGTACCAGGCTTGTTCTTTAGTAGTATGCATTTACTTGTCTGGTCAGCTATTGGTAAGATTTCCGTAGATGGAGTGATGGCACAAGATGTAACAAGGTTTTGGATCAAATGCCGTCAGAGGAAGTAGGCTTGTAATGAACCTTAAATGTACTAAACTGTTAAGTCTCAATCCCCACACTGCCACAGGCTCCAACAGCAGTAGTTCAGTATAGGAAGGACTTTGCCCAGTGAGTCGTTCTTCCTATGGTCAGCCTTTAGGTGTACAGCACACAAGATCAGCTGAGGCGAAGATAAACACTGGCTGCTAAAAGTTGACTGTCTTTTTTTTTTTTTTCAAACAATTCACTTTATGCTTGCTAACTTCACTTCACTGTTCACACAAGCACTGGACGTATACAAACTGTACTAACTGCAGTTTCACTTAGTACTTGACAACACTTCACTGTTTATGCTTGTCAACATTTTACTGTTTTTACACTTCACTGTTTTCACAGTAACACTTCAATACCTTCACAAGTACCGAAAATATACAAACTTCACTGACACTACACTACACCCAACTAAACTTCACTCAAAATGACTGAGGCCCAACTAAACCTTCTATTGTCTCATACCTCATCCTTATATAACTTGCATTGTTCGAGAATGATATACTTCCCCACAGTTCTGGAATGTGCTGGTCCTAACCTGCCCCTAGCAACACAGTTACCAATTAGGAGACATCAAACATGCCAGAGTCTTCTTACATTCATAACACTCTAACATTTACTAAACAAATTAAATTACATAATTTAACAATCACGTAAATAAAACATTATAGAGAAAAAGAGCATAAAAAAATAATGCATAACTTACGAAACAACTACGTTCCAAACAGCATGCAAACTGGCAACTCTGACTCGTACTGATACCAGCCTAGAATCGGTGAGATGTTTCTCGACTTCCTAACTGGGAAGTTCCCCTTCGTAACGGAACCATAGGAGTCTATCATGCTCCTACATGTCAAAGGGGGCAAGATGGGATTGGCTGTTAGTTTTACCATCTGTACTTAACTAACTCCACCTTTATTAGCATTTTGTCTGCTATTCATCCTACAGGCCATCGAGTTCCATCGATTCCTCTGGTTAGCACTTGGGTCAACAACATCTAGAATAGTGACGATTGTATGTGTGGACCCCAGATACAGAGGTGCTAAGGTAGCAGTGGAAGTGCCTCAGAACATCCCTGTGGAGACATTAGGAGATCTACACCTCTTCCATTCAGATGACATGCTCTACCTAGTTATTGGAGAAGCAGGCCAACGGGAGTCGGTGTAAGTTATTTTTAGCAGTTGCATTGTTTTAACCTGTTATACATTCGACTGGCTTTGGTTTAGCGGTTCATCACTAAAGTTGGAGGGTGTAATGCAATGACATACCATTGCAGCCAGGTTCAGATTGAATTTGTAAGTATTCAACAAGGTCTAGAAAACTCTTTAACAGGTCTGCCCATTCGATAGAGAAAATGGTTGACTGCTACGCAGTGATGTCACGCTCCCCAGTCCTTTCAAAGCCACTGACCCCACTCAACTTATTCCATTTCACAGCAGTGAAGGAAGAGGTCAGGTGTTCAGCACACTTTTTCCTTTTTTTCCAGTAGTGTGAGAGAGAATGCTTCTACGTGTGCTGTGGACAAATGTTCCTCAAATTATGTAAAAAAAAAAAGGGGGGGGGATGACTTGTCAGTTCCTTAATTATGAAAGGGTTAGCAGTTAAGCAGTGTTATGTCACATCTCCTGGGGCAAAAAACAAGAAATTAATCACTTAAGGTTGAAAATTACAAATATGGATGAAGACTGTAAGTGAAAATTTTAACAGGTTCATTTGCTTGCCTTGGTGGTAAACTTGACTTATTATCTTAAGAGGAGCAAGTAGCTCTTCAGTATGAAATGAGCCTGTTGGCGATGTTCTTAACCAGAGAAAGATTAAAGAAAATAATTCGGATTATTCAGAATTAGGAATTGCATTAGGAGCCGCTGAGGAAGATGGACTAACATAGTTTTGTAGTCTTTGTCTATAGTGTATAAATTTCATTCATTCATTACCTAGGCCGTAGAGTAACAGGAGGAAACTCCTGGATTAATGCGATTAGCTGGAGAAGAGAGAAATTAATGAAACCTAGTCCTGAGTTACTTGAAAAACTAAGTATGATAGAAAAAGATTTTCAACTGTCATCAAGGGTACAGGCCCTGAAACCAAGGAAAGAAACTGCAGAAACTTGTCTCTGACATAGTTTGTCTCCCTGCCAAGTGAAATGATTACATATTTTGTCCATTTTTTTTCCCCTCAGAATTAGAATACTAAATAGGAATATTGTTGACAATATGTGAACAAAATGAAAACAAAAACTGAGCTGGCACTGAGTCTTCATTAAAAATGAGAGAATTTACTATATATGGTATGTCAGTATGCACTGAATTTTAAGGATAGCACATGAGCTTGCCTGTACTTTTGCCATATACGTGCAGTTTTTCTGATGAACAGTTATACTGGTAATAGCTCATACCATAATGGGAAAAGGCTTAACCTTCATACAGAAAGAATCGTATAATAATTCTTACAGGAATATATATTATAGTAGTGTATTATATTAAAACGATGGAAAAGATCCAGTTGTCTGGTGCTGTATGGTGGGACTGGGTGGTGTGGGGGGATAGGGTCAGAGTGAGAGATCAGGACATGTGACGTAATCTCTCTGTACTGGGCCCGCTTCCCACTCTGCCTGCACGTGAGCAGACACGGTAGTGATTCTCTAGACCAAGGTATACATCAGTGGAGTACCAGTTTTGTACGACTGACTTGTAACTGAAGATTGAATCCCAAGCATGGCTTGATTCTAGTGACTTAATACATATGGTCACAATTCATGAAATCTGGCCCACGTAATCTTTTTTGGAGGGATAGGGAATCGAAGATTTTACTCTGTATACTGTAGCTATCATAATTAGCGTGTGTATGCACTGTAATGTATACAATACCCTATAGTCTGAGAATTTTCGCACCCTTGCCTTCAGAGGTGAACTAAGCTTTCATTGTCACTGCCTAGACTGGCAACTTAATATGTGCAGGTAGTGTATATACTGGTTCTGATAAGTCTTCAGGTACTGTATATTAGATTGAATCATATGCTTAGATATTTGAACTAATATAAATCAGATATCCAAATAGGGTATGCAGTGTACAGTATTTGTAGTTTTTCACTTTTTCCTAGCAGTTTTTCACAATTCTTGTGTATAACCCTCCCTCAGGCTGTATACACTTCACGGGAAGTACTTTGACCGCATAGAAGAGCTGCGGCTGCTAACAAGTGAGGTGCAGATAATTGCTGGCTTCCCTCATGCTGGATACTACTACCTCGTCCTTTCCATGGCTAATGAAGTAAGGGGGAACAGTAGGGACACTGACAGGGGGAAAGTACATGCTAAATAATAAAGGCAGGCAAGGATAAATTGGTTAAGTTTCAGGTGAAAAACTCTGGGCAATGGAAAATCAACAGGAAGTGGTTGTATCAGGCATGAAAGCTAAACCAGAAATGGATTATTCTTGTAATATGAAACTGGTTAGGAGAGAGAAGTTTGACCTGATACATTGGCCCATAAACTGCAACCTACTTTAGCAGAGGACCTGGCTCTGCCAGCAATGTATGGTACCTTAAGACAGTTTGAAATTGAATTTCCTGTTCTATTTTTAGCTGTTGGTGCTCATTATGGGCAAAATATGGTAGATACTTATCTGGAAATATCCCTCTCCATGTTTGTGCCTCCTTCCATATCATATCAAGAAGCAAGTACAGTATTTGAAATGGGATCTTTGTAATTATTTTTGGGAATTTTTTTTAATTCAGGACACTATAGTGACTAAACTTTCACATAACTAGACTAAAAATTGAAATACTTATCACACTGAGCCAGTATGACCCAAAAATACAACTGGAAAATGTTTGCCCACCACAGGTATTAGTTTCCTTGAGCTGCAACTAATGAATTCAACGTAATGTAGGTGGTTGTACTGATATGTTTAAAGGAATATGGGGAAATGGGGGACCCAGTGCGTAAGACTGCAGGCTAGGCTGTTAGTCCATATCATTAAAACCACAAGGGACAATGCATTTTCCCTGGTAGTGTAAAAAAAAAAAGAGAGAGAGAAAAAAGCCTCCAGCTACCCCTAGGGTTTGAATTAATGTACATTAACACTTGCATTCTCCAACCTGAAATTTCTGCCACGATAATCGGAGGTATACTGTATACTGCAGCCAACTGCATGGGAAGAATAAAAAGATATATAGATGGTTTAGCCCGAGAGATGGAGCCAGGATTTTGAAGGGTGTAATTTAAGAGTGGCCCATTTTACTGGGGTAGGCTGTATTTCTCTTGTTCAGGAACCCTCACTGCATATGCTAACTGGGACTGAGGGTTAGGTGTTAATATATGTGCAAGTTAATTTTCAAGGCTGCAGAACACCTTTCATGCCATTTAAGTCTTAAACTTTTTTTCTTATATGATTAACTTCAGTATTGGCACTAAACTTTCGTATGGCTTGTTTCTTGCAGACATCCTTTAAAGTTAAGATACTCTATGGTAAGAAATGGAACTTATATTTCCAGGGTGGATCACATGTCTACCGATTTGATGCAAGATTGAGGACTCTAGACTTAATTCAGCGATTGGCAGACCCAGGTGTGAGGCAAGTTGTGCCATACACAGACCCCCATGACCAGAAGCTGTATCTGATAACGCTGCCAAAGGGGGCCAGTCCACGCATCTACTGGTGGACACGTAAGTTGTAACTGTTCATGTTGCTATGTACTCTGAATCATATGTGTGGCTCCTATGATAGTCTGAATAATAGTTTCTTTAACAAGAGCTGCCCCAGTCCACTCTCTATACTGTAGTTATTAACTCCTATCCACTGAACGTTTTTCTCACTTTCCTCCCGCAGCCTAGAAGCAAATTTCACAAAACAGCTATTTTACATTCACAACTCAGCAGCCATACAACATGGAATGTTCAGATAAAGCTTATTACTTACCAGCTCTTTGTCTTTCCGATGCAAGTGTCCCCAGGTTGGTAAAGGGTGGCGTTTCTGAGTTAGGACGAATTGAAGGGAGGTCATTTTGGGCATTACTGTGTTTGGATGGGTGCGCCCGGCCATGGCCTCGGTATGCGCAAATGTGAGGCGAGCCAGCCCGTGCTCCACTCCCTGGCCTACCACGTTCAAAGCCCTGGTCTTTCTCAAAACTCCCAGCCTCCTCTCGCTGTTGTCTTGGGCAATGACTAGTGAGATACTGTTGTAGGTCTGATTATATTTTTGGCTAAAATTTCGACTACTCCGTGTATGACGTCACTCATTACCCGAGCGCGCCACTCCAGTAGGGTTAATGATAGTGATGGGCGATACCAGCTATTTCGTATCTATACGATACTGATTATTTTTTTGGACTAGTATCGGTGGTATCGATTACCGATACCGATACCTCGACCTTTGCTCCCCCCCCATATTTTTTTCAAATATCGGTATGTAACCTATTACTTCAAAGCATTTGCTCAGCTAGAAGGATTACATTTAACTTTTTTTTCGATCTAAATATAAAGATGAAATTAAATGTTCTGTCTGTAATTAGTACAAATGTGCTTAACCAAACTAAACACATACACATAGGCAATAAAGTAATTAATAATTTATGACAAATATATGGTACCCTCAACCAACCTGGGTATTTTTTCCCTTTGCTTTTGAAACTCTCAAAAATGGTTGTCTGCCTAGGCCTGGCTGATTGGCTGGAAGATGCGGTCGAGGTCGTAGCTTGCCTTCTTTTCTCTTCAGCTTCAGAGAATGCTTCAGGATGCTTCAGTCTTAAGTGCTTGAACATGTTGCTTGTGTTTTGACTGCTCTGTATTTTATCTGAGCATATCTGACATGCAGGAAGATTGACACTGTCTTCAACCTCATCAAAGAAAAGCCACACCACACTTCGTTTTTTATGGGCCATTTCACTAATCAAAAGCCTAGGGGCGACAATCACACAGCCGTGTCGCCCGTTGATGCTGTACGACAGGAGACAGACACTGGGCTGCCAGACACAAAAATATTATAACTGCCTTTCAGTGGACTAAAATAATGATTATTTATACGTATTTTGAAATTACTCAATTTCTTTCTTTTTTTTATGAAATAGCCAAATTTGAACACTTTTCTCAGTAATCGAAGTATCGATACCAAGGCACTGGTATCGATACTTGAGCTTAAGTAGCTGGTATCGAAAGTATCGATATTTTGGTATCGATACGCCCACCCCTAGTTAATGAGATCTGATGGATGTAGACTTTGCTTGGGTCAAGTTAATCAGCTCCTCCTGACTTTTTGCTCCAAGTTAGAATAATCGTCTGCTGTGCGGTTTACGGGTGCATATCTTCACTGTGTAAAGATAAGGAAAATGGGAATCTTAGTTTCAAGTATAAAAAGCTCACTCTGTTTCTAGTGCCCTACCCTCCATTATTTGCCTGAAATGTGTATGTGAAGCACCTGGTATGGAAGCTGAAGTAACTACAGGGTAGTGACACGGTGGTGGTGATGGTGGTGGTGGTGGTGATTTTCATGATCAAAATTATGATGATGATGACGATGCTTTGAGCTTTAAGTTCCCTGTGCAATCTTGTTTGCCTGTAATAGGGGTATATAGGTGTCATAAAAGACAGGTATACTGTAGAAGCTAAGGGAATTATGGTAATGATTATAATGGTGGTCGTTGTGGTGGTGGTCGTTTCGTTTCGTTTTTGAAGGCTGCAACATGCTTGCATGCGTCGGCCCTTTTAGATTGGAGCGTGTAGCATTCTATGACCGGATGCCCTTCCTGATGTCTACCAATGACCCTTGGGTGGATTCGATCCTCCGACCCCACGGCCAGAGCGGAGCGCTCTAACCCACTGAGCCACGGCTGGTGATATCAGTAATCATAATGATGATGATGGTACTATCAGTTTGTAGTGTCCCATGAAATCTTGTCAGAAAGTGTGTATAGAAGTTGAGGGAGCTATGGTAGTGACTGATAATGATGCTGATAAGAGGCGTGTCATACACAGGTATACTGTAGAGCTGAAGGAATTAATGGTAGTGATGCACTGATGATGATGATGGCAGTGATTATGATGATGGTGATAGTAGTAGCAGTAATCATGGTAATGATGATGGTACTTTGTTTACCATATAGAAGATCAGGGAGTTAAGTTGGTGACAGTGATGATGATGATAAGTTATACTGATAATGGCGGTGATGAAAAGCGTTAACACTAAGGAATGAACAGCAATAATATCTGGCCACCACCATTATGGTAAAGATAAGACAGGTACAAATGATGAATTCAGATATGCCTTAGTTCATATTATGCTCCGCTTATAAAGTACTGAAATGATAAATTAGGAAGAAATCAGTAACAGGAGGAGGATCACCAAAATAAGGTAGGAGAATAGTTATCAAATTGTGGTAATTTGTTGCAGTTACCCATCCACCTCACTTTTCTCTTTATGGTAACCCCCACCTTCCAGTTGGGAACCGCCTGACGTCACATAGATGTGCAGGGAAGCAACTTGAAGAGCTGTTTCTCACTAGACCTTGGTCTCATTTCTCATCACCTTGGTGCCTTACAGAACCTTTTCCCGGTCATTCCATGCAGCCATGCTGTCGCTGCACAGAGATGTGTGTAGCTGCAAAAAAACTGCATGAAGAATGATTCATATTATTAGGGCTGTAGAAGCTTCTCGTTCTCTTCTTTGTGTAGTTACTATATATAGCCACTTATACTATTTACAGTTTCATGCACAAGTGTCACTGTCTTAAGATTTCCAAAGGCGTCACTCCCGCACGTTTTTCTGCAGTCAATCTTCATTTATCCTTGGATGACACTGACAGGTAGTAATCAGCTGACTATTTTCCAAGCAGTCACTATCGGGATAATATTGCACAAATGACTTAGTCTTTCGTGAGAACACATCTCTCGTCTTTATCATAAATATTTCATAAGCGTCACTATCGTAAATACGTAACAAACGTCACTCGTAAATGTTTCACCATTCACTTTACATTTCGTGGAAACACTTCACTATCGTCACTGTCGTAATTATTTCATGTCACTATCGTAACTAGCACACATACGTCAGTCGTAAATATTTCACAAAAGCCACCATCGTCAGTACTAGACAAACGTAACAATTGTATATACGTGTATTTCACAAACGTCACTGGCTTTAGATATATAGCCCTTTCATTGTAGGGCACATGGGTGGAGGTTGTTTTGGGGGCGTAGATGTCGCTTGGCCTGGGCGGGCGGGTGGGCTCGCCAGATTGCTCCATGAGTCACTCATGGTGGCGAGACAGTGACTGATAGGCTGAAGTGACTAGTTCTGCTGTGTCGGCAGATGATTGCGGAGGGAATGGTGGGGAAAAAATCCTGGGCAAGCACTCAAACAATGGCGCGAAAACAGTCGCATGGATGGACGGGGCCCGCAGCCTCTCAAGGCCAAGCTTCACCCCATCCCTCGACGGGACCCACGTAAAGGTTAAAAAATTTGATGCTGTCCTAGCGGCGTTGCAGAACGTACTGTACCTACTGACGGCCCCATTACGGGGGAGATGGAGAGTCTCCTAGTGCTCCTAGTGCTGTGAACTTCTGTGGAAGGATCCTGGGGACTAGAAAGAAATGGAGGCCAAGGTGGATTCATTTAGTTATTTAAGGTGCAGCTAAAGTCTTTCTCTATTAGGGAAGCTATTATCTTGATGTGATGACTGATTTGCATCGTCACAATGCTTCTACAAGGTAACTGTAAAGATGCCAGCAGTTGAATTCACGTGTACGAAAGTGCTTTTGAGAAACAAAAGACCAGATTATTGGATGCAGTATGTCACAGTTCTCTGAAGCTGCTTGTACACAAACCCAGGTCATATTACAGGAGGCACATTACATAACTAGGCATGAAATAGCTGTCACCTTAAACATTACCAGACTCCACATCCCGCCTCCAGACACTTCATCACTAGCAATGATGAAACACCTATTTACTCATTTCACATGCAGATCAATACGACACCGCATTCAGAATACTATATTACAAGACCATTGCCCTTACCATACCCCATCATCAAAGGTATCCATAGAGCTGATAGTTCACCTAGTTAGACTTAGGTCAGTGCACCACCTAGTCTTCCTCAATTAACAGCTCGTATGTTGGATGGAATCAGATATGTGCCCTGCTTGTAGAATAGACCCACACAAAACACTTTACGGAACACTGCACAACACAAGCCATAGTAAGATGTAAACAGCGTTGTAGGGAACGTATGAGACCACCCGAGAAGGGCAGTTGCTTGCCTGTAGTCGAAGGGTTTGCTGAGGCAGGCAAGACCAGGTAAAAAAAAAAAAAAAGACCAAACAACCTTCAACTGGTCTTCCATAGAACCCAAAAATTATAGTCTCCATTAATGCAGTCTTGAGATTGCTTTAGTGTCTTATGTAATTACAGGATTGTAGTGCCCTAGTCGTGGGAAGGTATGTGGCCCAGTTTCACGTCGTAGTGCTGGGTTTCTGGAAAGGAAGTGTAGTCTACTCAGAGTTCTGTGTATAAGCATTACTGTTCCTACCATCAGCCTGTTGAACACATTAATGAATAGTCATTCTGTACCCTAGTGTCATTGATTCAGCATTTGGTAAATTTCAGCCACTTTTAGTCCCTGCATATTCTCCATGTTCTGATATTCCATGTTGATGATAGAGTAGATATGCTGCTTAGCAGTGCTTTCCTAAATCTGATTCATGCTATGGCTCTTATGGCTCCTGGTGAACTGCGCTTCCCATCCCTTCCTGAATTTGTTCTCCACACCACCATATTGGTTCACAGCACTGCTCGTATATTTGAAAACTTCCCAATTTATCATTTAATCATTCCTTAACACCATGACTTTCCACATTCAACAAATAATTTATTGTCCTTCACATAACATGAAACTTCATGATTGCAACCTTGGTATGGAAGTTGGATTTAATAAGCTTGTGTAGTTAATGTATAATTATAAATGTACACATACCTTCGTGTGCATTGATTTGGTGATGCAGATTTTAGGAAAGATAATTACAACGTATCTCTATCCAGGGGAACAACTGCAAGTATGGCAGGTGCTGGAATCTGCACCCCTGGACCACACAGCATCCTTGGGCCGTCTCTCGCTGAACAACCTGGAGACCATCATTTTTGTGGCTCATGGGGTATGATAGAACTGCTAATATTAATTCATTTTTGTGTTATGCTGCCTTGTGTTACAGGTACCTAAATAATTTTAGTAGAGGATTGGTAATTACGCTGTCAGGCAGGGAGGCCAACCATATTTTAGTCAGATGACTGTCAAATATCAGGCTTCTAAAAGTTCAGAATTATCAAGAATCTGGATGCATTAAGATAGGACCCTCCCCGTTTTTTGTAAATCAAAATTGCACACCAAGTTTTGACCAACAGGTGATGTATACCAGTACTTGGGGCAGCCTGCGAGTTGCCTGGCTCATGTGAGGTAACATTGTATACCTTCCATGGCTTCAGACACTTCTATAACTTTCAAGTTTATAATTGACCACCGTAGTGGCCATCATGAAAACTTGACTATTCAGTATCAAGTGGTGATAAGAATGCATACTGCTTTTAACAATTTTGCTAAAACTGAAATCATGAAAAACGTGTCAAGGTGTTTGTGAGCCAACTGTATGAACAAAACATTAGCAATTTTACAGATTAACGTATGACATCACGAAGCACCAGGCTAAGATTTTTTTTTTTTGCATGTAGTGATACTGACTACAGTTTTTTTCTTAAGTATTTACATTATTTTTTTATATATATTGTTGTAGAGTCCTCTTTGGTACAGTGCTACAGTGTGCGTCTCGCACGGTGGTGGACGCGGGGTCGCCTCCCGCCAGGGTTGTAAAAACTTTGGGAAGCGCTCACCTAGCCACGTACAACTTTGGCAGACATAAGGGGTGCTGTCGTTGAACCAGTGTCGCATACTAGTATGCTTGGTTCACAGACCTACACACACATCCAAAGCCACTCCAACACAACAATCACACTTACAAGCACTTTTCACTCTACATACAGTCTCTGCAGAGTACCACATGTTGGTGGAGTGAAGATACAGATAGATGGGTAAAGTGCACTGAGTAACGAAAATAATCTGTGTATAGGCAGGTGGCCGAATACAGGAAGGCTCTAGTAATTTACGTGAGCAAAGGCCCTGTAGCTGCCCAACATTAACGGAATTTCCAATGTGGCTACAATCTTAATTAAAGGCGATACTCAACGTATTTACACTCCAGTATCTTCGATCCATTGTAAGCAGCTCAGGTAAACTGTGTGTCGGCTGCATGTTACTCAGCCAATCACAGTAGATTTACTCTGATTTTAAGGAGGATTCTACCCAACTTCAAAACGCCAATGCACACAGCTCTGAAGATACGATAACTTCATTTATGAAATAAATGATAAACATACCATGATAATTAATACTTTCATAAGCCAAGCATATATACATATGCTTAATATCGTTCATGACCCGATTCAGAGAATAAACTCGCAGGGACATTTCTATTAGTCTGTAGTTATTCAACTTCTAACTTCATCACTTTGATAACATTTGACCCCTTCTTGCTCCATAAGATTTTATTCAGTTTAAGGGAGATTTTCTGTATTTGAGAGGTTAGTTAAAGCCTTCATTAACCTGTTTGGTCTGAGAGAAGAAAATAAAATTGAACACAACTCTTTGGGGATGATAGGAATAAGACCATTGGTTTCGATGAAGTGAGGTAACAAGTGGAGCTAGACTGAAAAAAAAATAGTTCCAGAAATATCTCCCGAGTCACAGAATAACGGTTTAGGTGAATCTTGGCCCCACATCAAGTTCATAGCGATCAGTTATGGGAAGCTTTACTAGACTACGTCCATTTAGGTAATTTTAGAGGGTTTTGATACCACCTAAAGTTTATCAGTGATGAACTACGAGAACCGTTCTGAGATTGTCCCTAAATACAGGAACATATGGAATATCTTGGCATCACCTAAGTTCTGGCGATAACCTAATTTTTCTACTGTGTTCATTAATACCAGAGTAAGAGAAAGATGCCTGGCACCACCTAAATTCAACATCAGTTTAAGCATTCCGTATACAGTAAGCTTTCTTTAGGAATCTTATAGAAATCTAACATACAAAAATGTTTTTGAGCTTCACGGTTTATTTTATTTTTTACCAGAAGATTATTCAAATTAACATGCAAAGCCTTGAAGAACGGTAAAATTAGATGGCAAAAAAAAAAAAAAAAACTAACTGATGTATATATATATAGAGTGTATATATAAAAAAAGATAAAAAATATAAAACAATTAAAAAAAAAAAAAAAAGCCAGCTTTAATGGGACAGTAAAAAGAAATATGAAAATTATATACAGTATTTTACGACCAGGAAAATTTACTTATAAATTCCCCTATTGTAAAAAGGTACAGTAACCCAGTCAAAAAAATTTAAATGGCACTCGAATTACTTCATTCAACAGATTTGCTGCAATTTTTTTTTTTTTTTCAGGTGTGGTATATTCTTTATCGACTACTACTAGAATTCTGTACATTACAGTGCATTAAATGGTGGCTGTACTAGGTGCCAGATACAATAGCTTCATACAGTCCTTACTCAGGTTCAGACAAAAGTCCCTTGAGGCTGGCGTTCCTGTTAGGTTAAGAAAGGTTATTATGGTTAGGTTAGGTTGCACTAGGCTAGGCTTGACTAGGTTAGGAGGTTGGGTTTAAGGTAGGACAGGGTACGATATGGTTCGGTAGAGTTGATTTGTTTGTTGTCTAGGTTAACGGGCTTTTGTTCCAGGTGGCTTGTATCCTAGAGACATCATTCAGTACTCGTCGTCAGTACACTTCGTAAGAGCCCAATATTGCCGTCACATAACACGTATTTGCCAAATGCAGTAAAGGGTATGTTTGCAGTACACTACCTCTTGCTAAGCAAATTCCACTTGCAAGTACAGTGTATCTGTTGTACTGTTCACCAGTACTAAGCATTAAATGGATTAAATAAGGCCGAAGACACTCTGATCCTACATCTAAATGGACTTGAGCACCTCCAACCCTGCTGAAAGTTATACACCAGCTACCGGCCAATATGGCGGCACACTTGTTTTGAGTATGGGTTTCAAAAACCCCATTTAAGTTACAGCAGAGAATTACAACCAAATGTGGCAGGCACCATGTTTTGAGTATAGCTTGCAAGAACTCTCATCATCGTTACCTCGAGTTACGTGGAACTCGGGGAAAAACTTTAAAGTAAATCCTTTAGAGTATCTAGCCCCAAGTGGGCTCGTACGATCTACAAACCTGAGATCAATTCCCACTCATAACTGCAGCCTGTGACAAGACATAAGATTCTGTTTTCTCTTTTCCTTGTTTTAGCAAAACCGAATGAAAACTGAGATAGTAAATAAACTGTGAATCCAGGCTCAAGCACGCGCGCACAGTGCAAATGCATTGCTGCCTCTGCTGATTTTATATGGAGTTACAGTAATTATAAATTCATACTTTCCTTGATCTACATAACTTTTATCCATGAATATAGGACTAGTTACAGAACCATTTCCATTTACGTAACTATTACTTTTAGTATGCAGAGCTAAGCTGTTTGATTTTACACATTCCACTTTATGGCTACATGTACAAACACTTCCCAGTGAAAAGTTTAACCCATCACGTCCCGACCGATTTCCTACCTCCGATATCCCCCAGTCCCGAGTAATTTCGGATTTTTTTTTTCTTTTGCTCAAACCTTCGCTTTTGGTGAGAAACATCGAGAATTCAGAGAAATCGCGCTCCTGAGCCTATAAATGGTGCTACAGGTGATGTCAGCCTTACCTTTCATTCTTTCTCAGGGTATCTGGCCTCAAAGAAAACGAAGTATGAGAGGGTAAACTAATTCGTCACTTTCAGTTACGTATTTATTTATTTATTTGGTACGAATTTATGTATAGTACCAGACTATATTTGTTTTCACATAATTATATAGGCAATAGAAGCATTGCTCAATCACCAAACACATCTACAAATGGCACCTTCCTTTACGACATTACCACCTCATCACTTCTGTTTGTTTCTTGCTCTAGCTTCATTATTTCTTTGTCCTCCACCTCAGGAATCACTTTCACCTTGAATTTCGTCATTGGAGAGACCATGGGGCAACATGTCTTTACTGGCCAGGGAACTGCTAACAGGTGAATTGCCGAGTATGGGGGGGAGGGGGAGTCAGGTGGGGCCAGGCAGTATTCTCACTTGACAGCAGATAGAGGAAGGTCTCCCACATATGCCTACCAAAAATCACCCGTGAAACTTGAAAATTGTGCAAATTATGAGCCTTGCAATTGCGTGACATACCTGTACATCGATGGGTCTAGCTGTGACAAAACATTGCGACGTACCGATACGTTGACGGCACGCCTCGGGTTAAAGTGAAGAAATACACCAGAGAATGTGACACGGAAGTTCACCATTTATAGGCTTTATCGTGAAAACTGAGAAAAATCGTTTATGAATAAAGCACTCTGATTTCTCTATTCACCATTTAGGAATCTGGATTATGTAAGAATCTGGGAAGAAGTTTTTCCCAAGCACATCAGATTTTTGACAGTTGACTGTAGTTCAGGCTGAGTGCAACTATATAAATCCCTTTCGTTCATGTACCACCTACCCTTACACCGAGCTGGTGTTGGTATATCCTTGGCCAATTTGGGTTTGGTTGGTGCCCTGGGCCATGCACAAATCTAGTATAAAAAAAAAAAAAAATCTTGTTTGTGCTGAAAGTTGGTAACTTGGAAAGGCAGCAGAGCAAGACAGTGTTGTTACATGAGGTGGTGCAGTGTCAAGGACGAAAGTAACTGGGAATGAAGGGCAGGATGTTTGACACTGATTCTTCATTTGTTAGTGGCAAATTGGTTAAGGGTCCTTGAATGACTGATACTTCGGACTGTTGTGACAGGCTGTTATTTGGAGGGTTCATGTACTTAACTGGAGTAATGTGGACAAGGTATTATTGTACTGGACTGGAGAGGTGTAAAAGTTAGTAAATGTGGATGGTTGAAACAAAAGGAATGCATGGCTGAATAAAGAATGCAAGGAGATAAGGAGAAAGGGGGTGGGGCAGTTTTAATCAGACCAAGAAAATTATAGTGGAAGAGCGCATTGAGGGAGAGTAGGTTAGATGGGCTAGGGAGTGGAGACCAGAGGGGACTGAATCCTTTTTGTGGTGTCTAGCATTATTCTGCTTTGAAGATTAGGCTACTGTTGGTCGACTGTACTCAGGTGAAAAATCTTGCTCACTAATGTATCAGACTATGCATATTTCAGCAGAGTTCGTGTGCTGTATTTTTATTTTGGTTACAAGTGCTGATAATCATCCTCCACATCCGTTGATTTTCAGTACTATAATAATTTCCATTATACTCCATAAGAAAAAAAGATCAGATGTGTTTATAGAATATTACTGCTTAGGCCTTTCGTTTCAAGTAAGCTAGCATGACACTGATTTGTTAATTGGAGGGCGGGGCATATATCTCCTCCATGAAGTGAATAAATGTCTTGGTTGATTTAATTTTTGAAGTTGGGTTTCATTCATCAGAATTAATCATTGCTGGAAAGACTTTTAGACTTCTGAGTACGTCTGCTTATATACTGTATGAAGTCTGAAGTATTTTTTCTTTGCAGTCCCAGATTACGTTCTACACAGACGACCTTTCTGGACATTACTTCCCATCCTTCACTGTGCGAACGTCATGTGGAAGAGTTAGTAACTTTGTCAGTATGCAAGTTAGGACTGAGTATGTTGTGGCATTCCTGTGTCATGATGCTACAACACGAAGGATTACGCTTCAAGCACGCATTCTTGTACTACATGACCTGGACCTAGGTGGGTGGAGAGATAATGTGCAGAATGACTGCTTAACAGTTCACTTATATTGAGGTCTTAATGTGAGTTTCCTATATCCAGAATAGAACAGTATGGAGTCAAAGGGGAAAATTAGAGTGGTGAGGTCACTATGGCTGTTTCTGCATTAGTACATTAGAAAAACTTTGTCCCTAAATTACCAATAGTTTTTACATAAGGTGATAGCTAGGTCAGTGAGTGGCCAGCGTTCTTCGTCTTCCTCTTCTGCTTCTGGCGGAATTGCTAAAAGGCGGCCTTTGAAGACATGGAAGTAGTACCATATCAGGTAATTTGACAGGGGGAATCCAGAATCTGCCATCAGCTGACACCTGAGGTGGCGCCATCAAGGGACAGTTTAGTAAAAGGCCTTAATTTAAGCCTATTGAGACGTAAAAGTTGTCTCATTAGATTATCAGACATGGAGAATCCAAATTTGCTGTTAGTTGACAGCTGTGGTTGTGTCATCTAGCAGCAACTTCAGTAGCTGTTCTTCATTTAAGCCCATTGAGACAAAAGTGGTCCCATATAAAGGTTATTTGACGTTAGCACTAGGTGTCTTGCTAATGTAAAAATCTAGGTAGTGGGCCACTCTGTTAAGGCACCTCCAGAATCTGGGTAGTGGGTCACTATTGTCACCTCCAAAAACTGGGTAGTGGAGGACTCTGTTAAGGCACTTCCAGAATCTGGGCAGTGGATCTCTCTGTTAAGGCTAGTTACTTTTTACAGCAAACTGTTTGAAACGAGCCTTGCCGCAGCTCTCAGAGCAATTGCATTCTTGTTATACGACTAATACTGTCATTAGGGAAAATTGGTCACATAGGTAGCAGTGTAATTTTAACTGCCAATATTTGTCTCTGCGTCCGTAACAGTAAAAATAAGTATAAAATAGCAAACATATTTTGACATGACTGCCAGCAGATGTTTGCTGTTGAGTATTTGAGCTGTTATCTTTGCTTCGGCAGAAAAGAGCGAGATGCAAGCTGACCAGTTGTTGGGTTGCTTGGAGGAACTGGGGTCTGAATTGGAAGCTCGAAAAAGTGATATAGCTTTCCTTAATCACACCATAATTACAGACCCTATCACCAGCCCGGATACTAAGAAGGTACAGTATATATTATTACTTTGCCTCTGCAGCTATGGACATTGTTCACTTTACTGAGACACGGGGCAGTGACTTTAAGAATCATGTGAATCATCTGAATCAAACCATCTTTTTCCAAATACTAGGTGTGTAAGTTAACTAGAAGTTGAAGCAGAAAGTAGATTATGTAACTGCACTCAACTGTACGTGATTTTACTTTCAACCATTTTTAGAATAAACTAAATCCTCATAAAAATTGTAGAAAGCAAGTGCCTGCATTTTTACAGAATTGTACATAAATTGCTGCTGCTCTTTTCACCTGAATTCCATGTTTCTTTTCAGATATGGGAAGGACCAATCACATTCTTGGCAGGACTAACGGTGGCTGGGTTGTCCTCGTTTACTTCACCACTGGCCATCAGGATCCCAGGCGATGATTTATCAACTCACTCAGTAGCCAAATTTGCCCGCCTCACTACAGAGCTCCAGGTAGGTGTGATAGTTTGTAAATTTTTATATTTAAGACAGAATGGGATTTACTGTATCAGAATGTGATAAAACTACAACACAGTTGGGACAAGGTTTCATGAAAATATTTAACTGGTACTAATAATTGATTCGTAATAATAAAGTGCAGCATTTCACTTTACACTTTTTAACTTGGTATTGATCCAGTTAGCTCTATACTGAATGATGGTTGTAATTTAGGGTGAATTAGGTATTAGTGAGCTGTTGCTAATCATGAATGTGAATCAGGCATATTGATATCTGTAGATAGGACTGATGAAGACTATTACTTCTGTAGCAGAAGATAATTTGAAGCCAGCAGAGCCTGATGAGAAAAAGAATATCGTTTAGTTTCGTTTATAAGAGCTCCCGACAAGCTTACATGCGTCGTCCTTGGTCACCTTATGGCGGCTTTCAATGCTGCTCGATCTGTGGCAGTCTCCCTATTCAGTACCTTATCTGAGGTCACACCATAGACCTCGTCCCAGGTCTCTTTTGGTCTGCTTTTCGCAACCCTTCCCCCAACGTTCACACTGTGTAATAAGTCTTATCACTTTCTGCACTCAAATTATCCCCCATTCTCTCCACAAGCCCAGCCATCGCAATGTACCTCTTCTCATCACAACACCAATACACTCCAGTCCCCTCCTTCCATTCAACTCAACATTGTAAACCTGCCCCTCTCCCCCCAGGCCTCACATTCAAGGAGGCACTGCACATCCACCTAATAGCTGTCATATCTGTACGTTTGAGCCTGCTAATATCCTTTTTCATTACTGCCCAGGTCTCGATACCATTCAGCATTACTCTCCCAACACATGCCGCATACAAAGATCCCATAGCATGGAAGGAGAGCCCTCTCAATGGCAGGAGAGGCAACAGCTCCTTGAACTTCTTCCAAAAACTCCTCACTCCAGCCCCACCTCCAGCACATAACATGTCTGTCATGTAACGAAACACTTCAACACACTCAAGAGACTTGCCAGCAAGATCAATCCTGACAATTTCCACATGCTCTCCCCAACACACCGCACACGTGAAATCAGCATCAACTCGCAGCCTGCCTGTAATACCATTACATCTTATGCACCCATTTATCACAAACACTGCACAAGATGGAATTACCTCTCACTCTGTCAACACCAAACTACTTGCACAGTACACACTACACTACCTTTTCAAAATTTAAAAATTAGCAAACTATAACAGTGCCTCAGAGTCCCCGGGGGGGGGGGGACCATAAATGCACCCCACCATCCGGCCCTCTCGCGTTGATGACTCATGCCTGGAACCACTGTCTGACTCGCATCATTTCTGCTACATTCGCGGCCTTTCTTCTAACTTTATTTCTGTGGAACACCACCTCTCCTCCTCTAAACCTCACCTTCTTTTCTTAACAGAGACTCGGCTGTCTGAGGCAGCCGACAGCAAACCCCTTTTCTGTATCCTCCTACTTTCTCTATACTCATTTCAAAGCCAAAGGTGGCTGTTGTGTATATGTACGCAATGACCTTTCTTGCTCTCGTGTTCCTGAACTTGATTCTTCTGAATTCTCTACTATCTGGCTTCGGCTCTCCTGTCATTCTCTGACTAAATATATCTGTGCTGCTTACTTATCGCCTAATTCTACTGACTATCAAAAATTCTTCAACTATCTTACTTGTACGATGGAGCACATTCTATCCATTTCTCCTTTCTCTGAAGTCTCCATTCTTGGAGACTTCAATGTTCACCACTGCCTTTGGCTCTCCTCTCCTTTCACTGATCCACCTGGTGAACAAGCCTACACCTTTTCTATCCTTAATGACCTAGAGCAGCTTGTACAGCATCCTACCCATATCCCTGACCGCCTTGGAGAGAGCTCCAACATACTTGATCTCTTCCTTACAACTAAACCTTCTGCTTATACTGTTAATCTTTTTCTCCGTTGGGCTCCTCCGATCATAACGTCATTATCTTAACGTGTCCTATAGCTCCTGTGCGGCCTAGGGATCCTCCAAAGAAACGTAGTCTGTGGCACTTTGGAGCTGCAGATTGGGAGACCCTCGGGCAGTACTACTTTGATTTTCCCTCGAATGATAATTGCTTTCATGGCCGGGAGCTATCTGCGTGTGCCTTACGCATTACAGAGGTTATTCTCTCGGGCATGGAAGCATAAAATTCCTTTCTCATATCCTTTGTCTAATGCAAGAAAGCCTTGGTTTAATCACGCTTGTTCTAATGCTGTCCGCAACAAGGAGAGAGCCTACAAAAGGTACCTGAGCCAACCCACCCCTGAATCACATCTTATGTTTCTGCCCTAATTCGTGCTAAGTCTGTTCTTCGTTCTGCTAAAAATGATTTCATCTGCACTAAATGTTCTCAACTCTCCAACTTGAATTCTTCACGCTTCTTCTGGCACCTTGCCAAAAACCTTTCTAACAACTTTACCTCATCATCCTTCCCTCCTCTTTTCCACTCTGATGGCTCTGTAGCTGTTTCTTCTACTGATAAAGCAGATCTCTTCGCTCAGACTTTCTCCTCCAGTTCCACCTTAGACGATTCCGGTGCTGTTCTTCCATCACTTCCCCCCTCTGACTTCCTTATGGCTGACATTTAGATTTCTTCAGCTGATGTATTTACAGCCATCACTGGTCTCAATACTAACAAGGCATATGGGCCTGATGGGGTCCCTCCTGTTGTCCTCAAGAACTGTTTCAGTGCTTACGCCCTGCCTAGGTAAACTCTTTCGCCTTTGTCTATCAACTTGTACCTTTCCTTCTTGCTAGAAGTTTGCTCTCATTCAGCCAGTCCCAAAGAAGGGTGACCATTCCCATCCCTCTAACTATCGTCCAATTGCTTTAACATCCTGTGTTTCAAAAGTTTTTGAGTCTATTCTTAACAGAAAAATTTTAAAGCATCTTTCCTATCACAACCTTCTTTCTGATCGTCAGTATGGGTTCCGTTAGGGACGCTCCACTGGCGATCTCACCTACCTTTCGGACTCCTGGTCATCCTCCTTTCGGGACTTGGGCGAAAGCTTTGCCATTGCACTTGACATCTCGAAAGCTTTCGATCGAGTCTGGCATAAATCTTTAATTTCTAAACTGCCCTCTTATGGTTTCTATCCTTCTATCTGTGCCTTCATCAATAGCTTCCTTTCTGGTTGTTCTATAGCTGCTGTTGTAGATGGCCATCACTCTTCTAGATCTATCAACATTGGTTTTCCTTAGGGTTCTGTCCTATCACCAACTCTCTTCCTTTTATTCATCAATGACCTAAGCTGTACCTTTAACCCTATCCACTCGTACGCTGATGATTCCACCCTTCACCTTTCCTTTCGGTTCCCGCAACGTCCATCTCGGCAGTTACTTCAGCAAACAAGGGATGAGGCTATGGCACACCTAATGTCTGACTTGGCTCGTATCTTTGACTGGGGTAAAAATAATCTTGTTGTTTTTAATGCATCAAAGACTCATTTCTTACACCTATCAACCAGCCAGAATCTTCCACATGAGTACCCACTGATTTTTAACCCCTATACTGCTGGGTTGTCGGAGGTGCGCCGGGCCATTCCCGTGGGGATGTTCGTGCTCCGACTGACTTTGTAAAAATATTTGCCAAAAACCAGTTATTAGTCCTAGAATATTATAATTAAATATTCATATGGCACATACCTTCAGCTTTCTCCTGGGATGTATTTTTAGCACTCGTCGACTACCGTAGGACTTGTGGAGACTTCTGAAGTTGGGTAACTGTCTCCACTTTACACTTCCTGACATCCCCTAATCTGAATACCACTGCCAGATATTATCACTAGAAACACTATTCAATGATTTCCAAGTAGTTTGGAATCCATACTAAAAAAAAAAACCACTGTGAAAGCAATGTAAAATACGAG
The DNA here is from genome assembly GCA_018397915.1 of Birgus latro. NCBI lineage: Eukaryota > Metazoa > Arthropoda > Malacostraca > Decapoda > Coenobitidae > Birgus > Birgus latro. The sequence goes on along the minus strand of JAGKTI010002679.1, from coordinate 302 downwards.
CGCGTACGAGCCTCCCACTCGCGCTAATTCGCCGCTGGTAATTTGTCATTTCTTACTTATATACACACTCACACTTTATTATTTCTAGTTCTTTATTACATTTATATATATCTACAGTCCTTTGCCGCTTCCCACACGATGTTTAGTAGGAGTAGAGATCACAGAGCCTTTTATAATAGGCACAACAGCGGCAGAAATGGAGGAGCATCATTTCACTGTGAAGGACGGGAGCGAACTGACTGTATCTCGGTAGCCAAGAGTTGAAAATGTCAGCTGCTAATGTATATGCTAAGAAATAAGTC